>JAWZYV010011821.1:0-278031 GCA_038373885.1 Cheiracanthium punctorium
TGCTAATGTAGATAGGCCTTAGGTGCTGTACACAAACCTATGTATCAAAACAAAACAGACCTATAAGAGCTAAAAAAAAAGTGGTAAAATTTATCAAGAGAGATTTCGTGGGCCTAAGCCTAACTACAAGAACCTAAAAAATTGGAGGTGAACTGGAAAATAGATAAATCAAGCTCTAATCTTCAGGTGCCACTGCTTGAATTAATCTAGTTAAAAGGAAAAACAAAATTAGCCAGGTTTCCGTAGGACTAGAGATGTGGGGAGGAAAATTTTCGACCATGTTTTTCCGGAAAATTTTCAATGTCAAAAAGACAGTTTTTCAGTTAATTCTTCATGGAACATATTTGAGCTTTCTATATTTTCTTTTATTAGTCAATTTCTGTACTATTTAAACAAAAATAGAAGTCATAATTCTAACATTGTAATCTACATGAATAAAATTTAAGTTTGATTCTGTTTTATTTAAGATTTGTTATAGTGTTTAACATGAAGCTCCCAATTACATATTTTTTAATAAATGGGCTCAATGAGTGAAGCATCAGGGGCAAAATTGTAATGCTCTGTTTCTGACATGCAAACCTGGTTTCCCCATCTAGAAACTAAGGAACACGTTTACATAATTTTTGGTGCTTTCCACATATTGAAACTAGTCAGAAATGCTTTTGGTTTTCATGGCACCAAAAGTTAATGAAAATAAATTTCTTTTCTGGTGTTATATTGAAAGCTTAACAATTTTCAAGTTAAAGAAGGTTTGAATGCCAGACACAAAACTAATGAAGTCGCACCTAAGGTGGAGAGATCAAAAAATGAAGGTGAAATTTGCAGTACAAAGACTTAGTAACACTGTAGCCACTGCTATTGCTTACTTAAATATAGCAGCTCTCTAATTTGCAATGCAAATTACAAAAGCCTGGTGGCTTCTTTTGTGTAACAATGAATGATACCACAGCCTTGGAACTTTGAAACAATGTGGTTTCACTGTTATTTTCTTTGATGAAGAGACAAGTTCAGTCCAACCATTTTATAATATAGTTGAAAGTTCATCTGGAACTGCTGAAGATTTACTCAAATGCCTAATCAATGTTCTAAAAAGAAGGACAATACCTATTGAAAATATGGTAGACTTGGCCTCTGATACAACAAATGCTATGGTAGGTGAACATAACTGCTTTTTCCAGGCTAAAAGAAATTAATGACACTCTGGCTTATATAAAATATACGATACATTTGGCTGCTTCAAAAGCATGTCTGTGTTTGCCTCAATTCATAGATCTTTTAAGAAATGTAGGTGCACATTTCAGTCACGGCCATTGTAGAAACATGAAACTCCAAGAAATGTAAGAATACTTCAGAGTTGATATACATAAAATACTGAGTCCAGCAACAACTAGATGGTTATCTCTAAAAGAGTGTGTAGATAGAATTTGGGAACAATATGATGTATTGGTAAGCTATTGCAGATTTGAAGTACTTCAGGATCCTTCAAGGTTAACAGAGGTTATAATCAGTACAGTGGACAATAAATTTACTAAATTATTTTTAGCAATATACCTGCCTTTTCTAATTCAAAGTCTACTGCAAAATTTATTGCATTTTTTAATGATATTTTTTATTTTTTAAATACAGTAAAATCTAGATTATCCAGCATTCAAGTGACAGAAAAGCTTAAGTGAAGTATGCAAAGACATAGTACAATGAAAGTGTATCATCATAAACTCTGCAATATAAGCATATATTAGCATAAATACAGTTAAAACTTTGTTTGAAAACTTCATAAATAAAATAGAGCACTATGCATGCGCGTAACACCCAACCCCCCACAGTTTTGCTGGCAAACATTTCTTTCTTTTTTTACAAGCTCAACTATCCAGAATTTTCACTTACACGGCATACGGCACTTCCCATGCTTTTCGGATAGTCAAGCTTTTACTGTAGTAGGAATCCACTAAGTAAAGGGTACAAAGCAGCTTTTTCACTAGCAAATGAAGGTGCCTTTAAAAATTTTGTTTTTTTTTGCTGCGGATTAGATTTGTGGTCTCAAAATGGCAGATGGGACTCCTGTAATATCAAGTGCACGAAAAACTGGTTTCATAGTGTTCTTCATATGCATGAAAGCTTAGTTGGATTATTTGACAAATACTTAAAAAATGAATTGCATATTATTGTACAAATTTAGTCAAGATCACTTGGAAACCTTTTTTAGTGCACTTAGGAGTCGTGAAGGGTTTAATAACAATCCCTCTGCTTTAGGAAACTCCTAAAGCAGAGGGAAGCTCCTAAAAAATGATCATTTTTTAGAGATATTACAATTTTTTGCATTTTCAGATTTTCTACTTATATTTTACACATAAAAAAATATAAGAAAGATATTTAATCATGTTTTACAGATTAAAAAAAAAAAATTTTAACTGTAACTTTTGCTATTTTATTGGTGTTTTGCAATTTTTTGAGAGTTTGAGGAATTCTGAGCCAAATATATTTTAGATTCACATTAAGCAAATCAAATTACATTAAAAATCCTCCTTGATTTGGGTCAACAAAATTTTTTTCATTAATAGAATGGTGATTTTTTGCTATTTTTAACATTTTTCAAGTTTTTTTTTTTCCAATTTTTTTTAGATTTAGAACGGTTTATAATCTAAATGCACTTTAAATTTGTATTCAGCGGATCGAAATACATAAGAATTATGCTTGGTTTAGATTAATAAATTTTTTTAATTACCATTTATCCAATTTACACTATTTTTTTCAATTTATTCGATACTCGGGGGTGTACAGCTTACCCTGACTTAAAATGCGGATTCAGTAGGTCGAAATACACCCCGGTAGATAGGTGGCGTCCGATGTACAAACAACTTTTTTTGTGTGTGTGCGTGCCGGTGTAGCCTGTTTTACGCAAATGTGCACGATTATTGAACTTTAATGAGTGATGGTTGGTTGGTTGGTTTGCGTTTAATGGCACAAGGTCCAAAAAGGACATACTGCGCCAGACAATGAGTTAAAACCATAAATGATGTATTCAGGTAAAAGGTGTCACGAAACTTAGTAAAAGCTAAAATGTAAAGACTAAATGGTGAAAAGTGAAACAAAGTAAAAAGTCGATAGTGTTGAGGGTAGATAAAAAGTGTTAATTGAGGATAAAAGTTGAAACAAAGGCATCTGGATGAGGCCTCCCATCCAGATACCAGTCAGACAAAATTGGACACTTCACATTGAATAAAAGATTTTGGTACGTCTAAGAAATGCAAACAAATTTCGATGGGGGGTTGGTTGGTTGGTTAGTTGGTGCTTAATGGCACAAGGTCCAGAAAGGACATACTGCGCCAGACTATGTGTATAAGTGTAAAAAGAGTGTTTACAGGTATAAAGGTGTTGCTTAAAACAAGTAAAATTAAAAACCATGAGGTCTAAAAACGATAAAAGCATGCTGTATAAAGGTTAAAAAGTACCTTAAAATAATATAAGGACATCTGGATGGGGGCCCCCATCCAGAAACCAGTCTGACAAATGTGCTCGCTTCACAATGAGTAAAAAAGATTGCTACGGCGAAGAAAGGCGAACAAATTACGGTGCGGGGTTTCACCCAAAATATCATCAAGTTTGGGATGATAACAGTTAAAAAGTGTTTGGTAAAAAGTAATAAAAGCAGTACATGAGGTTAAAACATGACGAATGGTGAGGTTGGTATGACAATGGGGGCACTCCGGGGAAGGTTCTCCCAGGAGTAAGTGCTTATGAGTGAGCCTCGTATGGCCAATGCGGAGACGTGTCAAGATGACATCCAGTCTCCGATAGGGATGGGAAGACCAATGCTTGAGAGCTGGGCGTATAGAATGAAGTTTGTTCCCAGTTTCCCTGTCCCATTTATCAATCCAGGTACCTTCTATGATGTAAGAGATGCTAGACTTAATGTCATTGTAGGAAAGGTTGCCGCAGTACGGGAGGGTCGCAAGCTTTGCAAGGGTGTCTGCTTTCTCGTTACCAGCAATTCCAATATGACTGGGTACCCAGCACAGGAGAATACTGTACCCACGGTTTTTAAGCTGTTCATACATACGTAATACTTTAATAATATAGCTATGCGCAAGGGATCCAGATTTCAGATTTTCCAGGACACTGAGAGAGTCAGAATAGATTATAAATTTCTTTGTGTTTTTTCTGGAGATGTACAGAAGGCTTTCATAAATGGCTGGTAATTCGGCTGTGAAGACAGAGCAAAACTGAGGGAGAGTGTAGCTGCAAGAATGATTATTATTCACGAAGGCAAAGCCAACGTGATTACCGGTTTTAGAGCCATCTGTGTAGAGGTCTACATAATTTTCATATTTATTTCTATTATCTAAGAACAGCTGTTGGTATATTTTGGGGTCAGTATCCTGTTTGATGAAGCCTTCATAGGGCTGAAGGTATGGAATCTGCATTTCAGTCCAGGGTGGGATTTCATTCAGAGAACAAGAAAAGACTATGACATACCTGCCAACCTTCAATTTTTGAAAATCTTACAATACCACGGAGTCACGCAGTAACGCAATAAATATGCCTACTAAAGATAAAATGTAATCAAACACAATTTTTAAAATTACTATTCAGATTTAGTACACTATTTTTAATACATATGCACATATAGGAAAGGAGGGGCATTTATTTGGTATCTTTAGAGTACAAATGTTCATAAGTAGCTGATTTGGCTGCTTTTAAAAAATCCTTATCAAAGTCTTCCTCATAGCAATGGCACTTTTTGCAATTAAAATGTCTTCCAAAGTTTCATTAGACAAAAAACTATGAAATAGTGTTCTATTTTTCTTAACACTGCTAAACAAACGTTCACAAGCAGCATTACTGTGTGGTATAGTCAATATGCTTAGCATAACATTCGATCATATTTAAATTTCCCACTAGCAGCTGTTAATTTTCTCAATCTCAATTTTTAGCCCATTTTTTGTCCATTCTTTCTTCTGATTGAACTTCCTCGGGCAAATTATCAATTTGCAAAATTGAGATTTAAGCTCATCCCTGATTTCATCTACTGGCTTGCAAACATCATTTCCACATACTTCATGTGAGTACATATTTGGAAATAAATTTAAAAAATAAACTATATCTGAAAATGATTTGGCCTCACCATGGCACAAGTGGTTCTGCCACTGAAAATGGTAGATGGCTGAAGTGTGAAGGTCCCGGGTTCGGGTCGCATCGCGCGGCTGTCGATCCGGAGTTTTGGTAGGTTTTCTCCAAATGTAACGTGAATACGCGTTAGAACCCCTTAGAAAGTCCTCCTGCCAAGGCACCTCCTCCCCTGGATGATCGCCCTAGTGTAGCGTTGCCATAATCACACACAACAACAACAACTGAAAATTATTTGTCTGCAAGATTATTTATGTTTGATACTTAGCAAGATTATTCATGTTTGATACGCAATTTTGATGTCGGTCCTATACACGGAGCAAAAAGCAAAATTGCATCCCCTTCGCGATTTGACGATACAAGGATATTCCTTTGTAAAAGAATCAAGGAAAACTTTATTATATTGTTTATGTTTAATTTTCGACATTTCAAATTAATATTTCACAACTTCAAACTACACTGGACAATTTCATCAACACGTGTTTGTGATTGAAAGTTGTTCTTGCGCTTGCGCTTACGATGGGAGCCAAGCGGTATTGGGAGGGAGATATTTCTAAACAAATGCACATACACCTCCGTGCATGCGCAGCAACAAACTTTGCCAAAGCATGGACACTCGGCATATCGATTACGAACGCTCCCATCCCACTTCTCCTAACACGTCACAAGCCAAGCCGCGGGTGGGAGGGAGTTGGTTGGTTGGTTGGTTGGTGTTTAATGGCACAAGGTCCAGAAAGGACATACTGCGCCAGACTATGTGTATTTAGAATAAAATAACGCTTTCGCGTAAAAGTTGTTGTATAAAACATGTAAAGCTAAAATCCGTAAGGTCTAAAACTGATAAAATCTAATTGTATAAAGGTAAAAAGTAGATAAAAGTGAGCCAAGGACATCTGGATGGGGGCTCCCATCCAGATACCAGTCAGAGAAAGGTGTATATTTCACACTGAGTAAAACAGATTGATACGTCGAAGAAATGAAAATAAATTACAGTGAGGGGTTTCACCCAATATATCGTCAAGTTTGGGATGAGAACAGTTAAAAAATATTTGGTAAAAATTATTAAAAGCTGTACAAGAAGTTAAAATGTGACGAATGGTAAGGTGAGTATGACAATGTGAACACTCTGGAGCAGGTTCACCCAGGAGTAGGTGTCTGTGGGTGAGTCTCGTGTGACCAATGCGGAGACGAGTTAATATAACATCCTGCTTTCGATATGAAAGGGATGGCCAATGAGTGAGATCAGTTCGGATAGAATGCAGTTTGTTTTCGGTTTCACCTGCCCATTTATTGATCCAACTGCTTTTTATTATGCTAGAAATGCCAGACTTTATATCCTCGTATGCGAGATAGCCAGTATACGGGATTGTAGCATGCCTGGCTAATGTGTCCGCCTTATCATTACCCGGTATCCCAGTATGACTGGGTACCCAGCAGAGGAGAATGTCGTACCCACGATTTGTCAGCTGTTCGTGGATGTGTAGCACTTTGGGAATATAGCTATGAGTAGTGGAGCCTGATTGTAGATTTTCTAGTACACTGAGGGAGTCAGAGTAGATGGTAAATCTGTTGGTCTTCATTCTAGAAATGTATAAAAGGCTTTCATGGATGGCCAGTAATTCAGCTGTAAATATGGAACAGAACGGAGGAAGAGTATAGCTGCAGGTATGGTTATTTTCGACAAAGGCAAAGCCAACATAATTATCAGATTTTGAACCATCAGTGTATATTTCTTTATATTTCTTATATGTGTTTTGGTGATCTTGGAATAACTGTTGATAAATTTTTGGGTCTGTATCCTGTTTTGTGAAGCCATTGAATGGTTGGAGGTACGACGTCTGCAGTGTAGTCCATGGCGGAATTTCATGAAGGGAACAAGGAGAGACTTTGACATTCTCCAGTTGGGTACCAACAAGGCTCCTACGCATTCTTAGTCCAAAGGGAGGAGTACATGAGGGCCGATTTCCGTACAGACGGTCCAGGCGAGTGTCCAAAATAGAGTCCTTCAATGGGTGGGATGGATGAGAAAGGATGCGAAAATAGTTGTTTAATGACAGCTTGTGACGGATGTGGGTGAGAGAAGGCTCATGACAAGTGATAAAAAGACTTTGTATGGGTGATGTTCTAAAAGCTCCGGAACAAATGCGTAGTGCGGTGTGATGCACTGTGTCAAGTTTTTTTATTGTTGACCTGCAAGCAGATCCATATATACCACAGGCGTAATCGATTTTGGAACGAATTACTGCACGGTAGATCCGCAACAGGGCGTCACGCTCCGCTCCCCAAGAAGTGTTGGTTAATACCTTTAGGATATTTAGGTCCTTTTCACACTTGTTGCGGATATATGAGATATGATTTGTGAATGTCAGTTTCTTATCGAAGTATATCCCTAAAAATTTTGTGGAGTCACGTATTTCTAGTTTTGAGCTACCCACATAGAGCTCAGGATCGGGATGGATCCCACGTAAACGACAAAAGTGCGTGCTGACAGTCTTTTCTGCTGAAATGTTAAACCCGTTTGTGGTACACCATTTTAGGATGCGATTGATGGTGTTTTGGAGCTGACGCTCAATGTAACGCATGTCCTTTCCTTGACAAGAAATTTGAAGGTCATCGACGTATAGGCTTCCGTGTACAGATGGAGGTAGTTGAGTGAGAATGTTATTGATTTTTATTGAAAAGAGGGTAACACTTAAGACTGAGCCCTGAGGGACGCCCTCTTCTTGGACGAAACTATTAGATTGAATGCCATTTATTTGTACTCTGAAATTTCGAAGTGAAAGGAAGTTCTGGATAAAGATTGGAAGGTTGCCACGGAAGCCTAGATTATGGAGATCCCGGAGGATACCATATCTCCAGGTCTTGTCGTATGCCTTTTCTATGTCAAAGAAAATAGATATTAAGTGGTTCCGTCGTAAGAAAGCGTTACGAATTTGAGTTTCTAGATATAGTATGTTGTCAACAGTTGATCTGCCCCTGCGGAAGCCACTTTGGTAGGGGTGTATATGGCCCTCTGTTTCTAAAACGTAAACTAAGCGTGCATTGATCATTTTCTCCAGCAGTTTGCAAAGGCAACTAGTAAGGGCTATGGGTCTGTAGTTATTAGGATTGGAAGTGTCTTTTCCGGGTTTTGGAAAGGGTATGACTATGGCGTTCCTCCAGGAGGAAGGAAAGGTATGTTCGTTCCAGATTCTATTAAAAAGCTTAAGTAGATTTGACAGGGAATCATGAGAAAGGTGTTTTAGCATTTCATATGTGATACCATCAGGACCAGGAGAAGTATTCGGTAACTGTCTGAGTTGATTGGTAAGTTCATGGATTGTAAAGATACTATTGTAGGAGAGCTGCAAGGAGGTTTTAAAATTTAGTTTTTGCCGTTCAGATTGCAGTTTATGGGTATAAAAGGTATTTGAGTAAGAGGTGCTGCAAGAGGATAGGTTGGTTGATTGGGGTTAATGGCACAAGGTCCAGAAAGGACATACTGAGCCAGACTATGTGTATATATAGTAAAATATAAAGTTTTCAAGTAAAAATGTGTTGTATAAGACAGGTAAAGCTAAAATCTGTGAGGTCTAAAAACAATAAAAGCAAACTGTAGAGAGGTAAAAAGGAGATAAAAATAAGTCAAGGACATCTGGATGGGGGCTCCCATCCAGATACCAGTCAGAGAAAAGTGTATACTTTACACTGAGTAAAAAATATTGATACGTCGAAGAAATGCAAACAAATTACGGTGCGGGGTTTCACCCAATATATCATCAAGTTTGGGATGAGAACAGTTAAAAAGTATTTGGTAAAAATGATGAAAAGCAGTGCATGAAGTTAAAAGATGACGAACAGTGAGGCAAGTATGACAGTGGGAGCACTCTGGAGCAGGCTCACCAAACAGTAGGTGTGTATGAGTCAATCTGGTATGACCAATCCGGAGGCGTGTCAATATGACATCTTGTTTGCGATAGGGTAATGTGGACCAATGAGTGATAGATGGGTGAATATTGTGAAGTTTATTGTCTGTCTGGCTGTTCCAGTCATTCGTCCAGCTGTTTTTAATTATACAGAAGACACCAGATTTTACATCATTAATAGGGATTTTACCAGGGTAAGGAACTGTAGCACCTCTGGCCAAAAGGTCAGCCTCCTCATTGCCAGGGATTCCAACGTGGCCTGGAACCCAGCAGAAGAGGACCTCAAAACCCCGTCTCGTCAGTTGTGCATGCAACTGCAGAATCTTGACAAGATAGCCATGGGTGATTGTATAGGATTTAAGGCTTTCTAGAACACTGAGCGAATCTGTATATATAATGGTATGTTTTTGGTTCCTTTTACTGATACAAGAAAGGCCCTCGTAGATGGCAAGCAGTTCAGCTGTGAATACGGAGCAAAACTTGGGAAGAGTATAACTGCAGGTTAGGGTACGATTTGTGTATGCAAAGCCAACATGATCTGCAGACCTGGAGCCGTCTGTATATAAGTCTTCATAGTTTTGGTAAGTGTCCCTATGATGACGGAAGAGTTGTTGGTAAATATGGGCGTCAGTATTTTCTTTCTTATATCCTTTAAAGGGCTGCAAAATAACGATTTGATGGGCATTCCAGGGTGGTATCTCATTTGGAGAATGAGAATAAAGGTCGATCTGACTTAGGTGGGTGTCAGCGATGTTCCTACGAGCCCTCAGTCCAAACGGAGGTATACAGGATGGACGGTTTTGGTAAAGACGATCCTGCTGGTTTTCTAAAAGCGCAGCCCTCAAAGGGTGTGCGGCATGAGAAATGATACGGTAATATGTATTAATGGATAGCCCATGGCGAATGTATGTGAGTGATGGTTCATGACAGGTGATGTACAAACTCTGTATAGGGGAGGTCCTAAAAGCTCCTGAACAAATACGTAGTGCAGAGTGATGCACCGTGTCAAGTTTTCTTAAAATAGATTTGCTGGCAGACTCATAAGCACAGCACCCATAGTCCATTTTCGAGCGAATGACGGCTCGATAAATGCGTAAAAGGGCATCACGGTCAGCTCCCCAAGAAGTATTTGTAAGGACTTTTAAGATGTTTAAACTCTTTTCGCATTTGTTGCGGATGTATGAAATATGTGCAGCAAAAGTTAGTTTCTTGTCAAAATGGATACCTAAAAATTTAGTAGAGTCTTTAACTTCAATTTTTGTGCGACCAAGATACAGGTCAGGGTCCGGATGGATCCCTCGTCTTCGACAGAAGTGTACAGAAACAGTTTTTTCGGCAGAGATGTTGAATCCATTTGTGTTGCACCACTTGAAAATGCGATTAACAGTGTTCTGTAGTTGGCGCTCTACATAGCGCATGTCCTTCCCCTGACAAGAAATCTGGAGGTCATCTACATACAGGCTACCGTGGACTGTTGCAGGGACTTGTTTAAGGATGTCATTTATTTTTATTGAAAAAAGGGTAACGCTTAGGATGGAGCCCTGAGGTACGCCTTCCTCCTGTATAAAGTTATTGGATAAAGTGTTGTTTATTCGTACACTAAAGTTCCGAAGGGATAAAAAGTTCTTGATAAAAATGGGAAGGTTGCCACGTAAACCAAAGTTATGTAAGTCACGGAGAATACCGTATCTCCAAGTCCGGTCATAAGCTTTCTCTATGTCAAAGAAAATGGAAACTAAGTGGTTTTTTCTCAAGAAAGCATTTCGAATTTGTGTCTCCAGGTAGAGAATATTGTCTATAGTAGATCTGCCTTTACGGAAGCCACTCTGAAAAGGGTGTAAATGGTTTTCAGTTTCTAAAATATAAACTAGGCGGGCATTAATCATTCTCTCCATTAGTTTGCATAAGCAGCTAGTAAGGGCTATGGGACGGTAGTTATTGGGGTTGGACGGATCTTTTCCAGGTTTGGGAAAAGGAACGACTATGGCATTTCTCCATGAAGAAGGGAATTTATGCTCATTCCAGATTCTGTTGTATAAATGGAGTAGGTTTAGTAATGAGTCATGGGAAAGGTGTTTCAGCATTTCGTAGGTTATGTTATCTGGTCCAGGAGAAGTATTTGAGGATTGTTTTAAACTTTTTAGGAGTTCATTGATTGTAAAATCACTATTGTAGGCGATGTGAGAGGAAGTATTAAAGTGTAGTTTATGCCGTTCAGATTGCTGTTTATAGGGAAGGAAGGTGTTGGAGTAAGAGTAACTGGAGGAGTTTGATGAAAGTGTTTGGCCAATAGTGTTTGCTATTTCTTGCGTATTTGAGATAATGTTGTTATTAAGAGACAAACAGGATACAAAGTGGTTATTATATATACCAGTGGCTCTTTTTATTTTTGCCCATAGTTCCTTACTAGCTGTAGATGTAGAGATTCTGGAGACGTAGTTTATCCATGATTTTCTCTGAGAATGACGCCTCACTCTCCGTGCCTGAGCTTTTGCTTTTTTAAAACTTAGGAGATTTGCAGTGGTAGGACACCGCCGAAAGATGCCCCAAGCCCTCTGTTGTTGTTTTTTTGCGAGGGTACATTTTTCATTCCACCACGGTTTTTTATTTTTCCTATCGATCATATGTGATTTTGGAATGCTTGCATTGGCAGCTTCAATAATGATGGAAGTAACGGTTTCGACGACCTTGTCAATATTTCCCTCAATCATATTAGATGATATGTTACAAAGTGAGGTAAAAGTTTGCCAGTCTGCTTTATTGTGAATGTATCTGGGGAAGGTACATTTTTGAGTGAAATTCTGGTACAGGGGGGAGAGTAGAACTGGAAAATGGTCACTATTATGTAAATCACCGGAGACCGAGAAGTCATATAACGGAAGGATTGATGGGGAACAAATAGCAAGATCTATGGCATGGAAAGATTTTGTAGGAGAGTGGAAGTATGTATTATCACCATTATTCATAACGCATAGGGAAAAATCAGCTATTAATTGTTCTATTTGTCGGCCTCTATTGTTTGTGTCTTTGCTGCCCCACAAGGGACTATGAGCATTCATATCTCCAAGAAATATGAAGGGTGGCGGAAGTTGCTGTACGAGGCTATTGAGTGAAATTAGGCTGATGGTTTCATTGGGAGGTAGATAAATACTTCACACGGTGGTGAACTGTTTCAGTTGGATGCGTGCGGCAACAGCTTGGATGCTGGTATTGAGGTTTAGGGCTTGATAAGGATATTGATTGTTTATTAATAAAGCAACACCGCCTGAAGCCCTTTCCCCAAGCTCATAGTCTTTGCGGAGGATGGTGTATTTCTGGATGGTCGGTTGTTTATTGGATTTGAGATATGTTTCTTGCAGTGCAAAGCAGGCGGGATTGTGGTCATAGATAATGGTTTTAAGGTCGTCAATGTTATTCTGAAAACCGTGGCAGTTCCAAGAGAGCAATAATGCCATAATTAAGTGAGGTTATGGTCATCTTGCATCCTCTTGGTAGTAATCCCTGCAGAGATGTCTGGAGGTTTGGTTTCTTCTTGTTCCATCGATTCTTCATCACTGATTTCAGATCCTGATGGGTCTAGTCTTAGAATTGTGTCATCTATTGGTGGTTGTGGAGGTACTTTTTTTGTGCTAAATTTACTGTATTTTGATTTGTAGGAAGCTGTTTTACTGAGCAGCGGTCGTACTTGAGTGGAACTATTGCTTGGTGTCTTTTTCTTGGGAGGATTTTTCTGGGATATGGGGCAAGATTTAGTTTGTTTAGGTGCTGTTTGTTTACTTATTTGGGTGGTGGTAGTACTTGTTGGTGGATCTGTCTGAGTAGCTATTGATTTGGTAGATTTTACGACAGCAGCATAGGAGAGGCCTGGTTTTGGTGTACGAGCTTCTATTATTTTACGAGCTTCTGGGTATGAAAGTCTTTGTGTGGCTCGTATAGATTGGATGTCTTTTTCGAGGATCCACTTTGGGCATGATTTTGAATATGAGGGATGGTCCTGTTGACAGTTTACACATTTTGCTGGTGCACTGCAGGTGTCACTGTCGTGGCCAGATGCACCACAACGGGCACATGCAGGTTTGCCACGACAGGAGGTTTTAGTATGGCCGAACTTTTGACACTGGAAGCAACGGATTGGATTTGGTATATATGGTCTAACGGAACATAATAGATAGCCAGCTTTAATATGGGATGGAATTGTGGGACACTGGAAAGTGAGAATAATATGTTTAGTGGGGATTATTTGGTTATTTCGTCGAATAGTGATTCGACGAACAGCACAGACTGTTTCATCTTTTAGGTTTTCTAATATTTCGGCTTCAGAGCAGTGCAAAAGTTCAGGTTCTGATACGACTCCTCGTGAGATATTTAAGGATGTATGGGGTGTCACTGTAACAGGTTTTAGGCCAAAGTTTTTAATCTTCATTATTTTGGATGCTTGTCTATTGCTTGATACTTCAACTAATAGGTCTCCAGATCGTAATTTTTTAACTTTTTTGACTTCTCCTACATTGTCTGTGATACATTTGTGTATTAAGAATGGTGATGTTTCATTAAAGGTACCTTCAACATAGTGGATGATGAAGAATCGAGCGTTCATATATGAAAGTTGTGCATCAGTGTTTTCATTAGGTGTGGACAGTGGATTTAAGGTGTGCGGAACATTGACGTTTGACAAAGAATTTTTCATAGCCATGTTGGGGGATTTGAGATTCGGACCCGACCGCACCACCCACCACGGAGCCCAACAAGGGGGTGTGCAATTGCACACCAGTGCTAATCGGGTCTATACGCGCTCAGTACATCCCTTAGGCAGCGTCCACCCTTAACGACGTGCCCAGTAGATGTCCGATTGCTTGATCCCTAGCAGTTGATCGAAATCAGTACCACCAGCCGATTGATATACAGGGGAACGCTGTATACCTCCCGTTTACCCGAAGCCAAGGCCAAAGCAATGTGTTGAGGTTTCTCCCGTGTCTGTGGAAATTCCGTAATGATGATTTCCTTTACGGGAACACCCCTCAATTACCAGGATCCCCATTTCCGGGGACACGGGTCTCCACGCACGGCAAACACGTGGGCAGTTTAATCGCCAATAGAAGCTGACGGCACAGAGCGACCGCAGCTTCTAAAGGGGGGCCCTCACCTCCAAGGGGGAAACTACACTGAGGGAGAAAGCGAAGGAGAAAGCAAAGTAGAGAGGAGGGTAAACAAAAGAGGAGTGAAGGATCGCTGGGGCCCCGGGATTGCGACACCCGTGAAAACCTAAAGAAGGTCTTCCCCCTGAGGGTCTGCAAGAGGATAGAGCCAATGTTTCGCCGATGGTATTTGCAATGTCTGTGGTATCAGAGATAATTTTGTTATTGATGGAAAGGCAGGGTATGGTATGGTTGTTGTTTATTCCCATAGCTCTTTTTGTTTTGGTCCATAGCTCCTTACTAGAAATTGATGTTGTAATGCTGGAGACATATTGCATCCATGATTCCTTTTGGGATTGCCGCCTCACCCTGCGGGCGACTGCTTTTGCTTTTTTAAAAGCTATAAGATTTTCTGTTTTGGGATATCGGCGGAAGGTACCCCAGGCTTTCTGATGCTGCTTTTTTGCTAGGGTGCATGCCTCGTTCCACCACGGTTTTTTATTTCTGCGACAGCTTGTGCCCGATTTCGGAATACTATGGTCTGCTGCCTTAATTATGGTGGTAGTTATTGTTTCAACGACCTCATCAATAGTGCCTTCTATGATATTTGGTGATATTGTTGACAGTGAGGTGAAAGCCTGCCAATCTGCTTTGTCATGAATGTATCTGGGTATTTTTGAAGTTTGGTTTGGATTCTGATACAAAGGTGAGAGAATGATCGGAAAATGGTCACTGTTATGTAAATTACCTGATACAGAGAAGTTATACAGCGGGAGGATTGGAGGAGAGCAGATGGCAAGGTCTATTGCATGGAAAGTTTTAGTTGGGTAGTGAAAGTAAGTATTGTCGCCATTATTCATGCAGCAAAGGGAGAAGTCAGTGAGAAGTTGCTCTATTTGAAGGCCTCTATTGTTGGTGTCCTTGCTTCCCCACAAAGGACTATGAGCGTTCATGTCACCAAGGAGGATGAAAGGAGGAGGAAGTTGCTGGATGAGACTATTGAGGGATGTTTGGCTTATTACTTCACTAGGAGGGAGGTATATACTGCATACTGTTGTGAGTTGTTTTAATTGAATACGAGAGGCAACTGCTTGGAGGTTTGTGTTAAGATTGACCATAGTGTGAGGATAGCTATTGTTAATTAATAGGGCAACTCCACCTGTGGCCTTATCATTGATTTCATTGTCCTTGCGTAGGATGGTGTAGTTACGGATGTTTGTGTGTCTATTAGTTTTAAGGAAAGTTTCCTGCAGGGCAATACAAGCGGGATTGTGATCGTAAATTAATGTTTTGAGGTCATCGTTTTTATTTAGGAAACCGTGGCAGTTCCAGGATAGCAGCAGAGCCATAATCATGTATTTGGGATGATGCTCATCTTGCTCTTAATCCCCGTAGGCTTGAGAGGGGTGCTAGGAATGTCGTCATCATCCATGGGAAGATCTGACATTTCTGAGTCAGAAGGGTCCAAGTGTAGGATAGTGTCATCTATAGGGCGTTGTGGTGGGACATGTTTGATTTTGGGTTTGTTGTACTTTGTTCGGTAGACAGAAGACTTTTTTATTTGTGGTCGGGTGGAGTTAACATTTTGAGAGTTCTTCTTTAATATATTTTTTTGTGAAGACGTGGAGGATTTAGTTTGATTGGAAGTCGATTGTTTAGATGTTTGTGCTGTTACAGAAGGAAATGAGACAGGTACAGATTTTGGTAATTCAGTTTGGGTTGCTATTGTTTTGGTTGATTTTGTTGCAGCTGCATAAGATAAACCAGGTTTTGGTGTCCGGCTTTCTATTAACTTACGGGCTTCGGGATATGAGATTCTTTGAGAGGCACGTAGGGACTGGATTTCTTTTTCAAACGCCCATTTCGGGCAAGATCTGGAGTATGAAGGATGTTCTTCTTTACAATTTACACATTTTGGAGCTGCAGAGCATGTCTCACTGTCGTGGTCAGAAGCACCACAATGCGCACAGGCAGGTGACCCACGACAGGAGGTTTTAGTATGGCCGAACTTTTGGCACTGGAAGCAACAGATGGGATTTGGTATATATGGTCTTACGGGACATAGTAGGTAGCCGGCTTTAATATGAGATGGAATAGTGGGAGACTGAAAAGTTAGGATAATATGTTTAGTATTGATTATTTGAGTATTGCGCCGAATAGTGATTCGACGCACAGCGCATACTTTTTCATCTCTTAGGTTTTCAAGTATTTCAGCTTTAGAGCAGTGCAAAAGGTCGGGTTCTGATACGACTCCTCGGGAGATGTTTAGGGAGGTGTGAGGTGTCACTGTAACAGTTTTTAGGCCTGTAACAGTCACTGTAACAGTAGTCATGATTTTGCAGGCTTGTCTATTGTTGGATACTTCTACTAATAGGTCTCCAGATCTTAATTTTTTAACTTTTTTGACTTCTCCTACATTGTCAGTGATACATTTGTGAATTAAAAATGGCGATGTTTCATTAAGGTTACCTTCAATGGAGTGGATAATGAAGAATCGGGCATTCATGTGTGCAAATTGTGTATCGGTGTGTTCATTAGCGGTTGACAGCGGAACGTTGACGATTGACGAAGAATTTTTTATATCCATGTTGGGGAAAAGTGAGATTCGGACCCGACCGCACCACCCACCACGGAGCCCAACGAGGGGATGTGCAATTGCACACCAGTGCTAGTCGGGTCTATACGCGCACAGTACATCCCTTAGGCAGCATCCACCCTTAACGATGTGCCCAGTAGATGTCCGATTGCTTGATCCCTAGCAGTTGAGCAAGTCAGTACCACCAGCCGATTGATACACAGGGGAACGCTGTGTACCTCCCGTTTACCCGAAGCCGAGGCCAAAGCAATGTGTTGGAGAAAAGACCCCTCAATTACCAGGATCCCCATTTCCGGGGACACGGGTCTCCACGCACGGCAAACACGTGGGTAGTTTTCCGCCAATAGAAGCTGACGGTACAGAGTGACTGCAGCTTCTGAAGGGGGGCCCTCACCTCCAAAGAGGAAACTACACTGAGGGGGGAAAAGGAAGGAGACAGCTAAGAGGAGAGGAGGGTAGAACAAAGAGAAGCGAAAGATCGCTGGGGCCCCGGGATTGCGACACCCGTAAAGACCTAGAGTAGGTCTTCCCCCTGAGGGGCGGGTGGGAGGGAGAAAAAAAATCTGTGAGCCAATCATAGCTTTCACAGCATCGGAGATCGGAGGGAATTCCTATTTTCCCTCTCGGGTTAACAGTGGAAGAAGCATAAAAGGCAGAAAAAGTAGGGGAGGGGGGAGTTAGCGTAAATATGGGAAATAAAACGATCTAGTGTTTTTACGTTCGACGTAACGTCAATTGGCGATTTAAATTTTAAAATACTCCACAAAACCACTAAATTTTGAAACATAGTAAATAAAATCACATTAGCCTAAACTTTGCCAAAAAATCGTACAATTTTGCCTTGCGGCCATATAACCGTACAACTAAGCTAAAATCCGTACATTGTACGGCCAAACCGTACAAGTTGGCAGGTATGCTATGACATCCTGCAACTGTGTACCGACTAGACTCCTACGGATCCTAAGTCCAAAGGGAGGGGTACATGAAGGGCGATGATTGTAAAATCTGTCCAGATGGGTGTCTATAAAAGGGTCCTTTAAAGGATGTGAGGGATGAGAGGTGGCTCATGACAGGTGATGTAAAGACTATGTACAGGTGAAGTTCTAAAAGCACCGGAGCAAATGCGTAGTGCACTATGATGCACAGTGTCAAGTTTTTTTAATATTGACTTGCATGTTGACCCATACGCACAGCATGCATAGTCCAATTTTGATCGGATGACAGCGCGGTAGATCCGCAGGAGAGCATCCCGGTCTGACCCCCATGAGGTGTTGGATAGAACCTTTAAAATGTTAAGTTTTTTCTCACATTTACTGCGGATATCAGAGATATGTTTGGCAAATGTAAGTTTTTTATCAAAGGTCACCCCTAAAAATTTGACAAAGTCCTTGAGGGCAATGTTAGTATGACCCAGGTAAAGTTCTGGGTCCGGGTGGATCCTACGTTTACGGCAGAAATGTGTACACACTGTTTTTTCGGCAGATATAGTAAAACCGTTGATGTCACACCATTTTAGAATACGATTGATGACATTTTGAAGCTGCCGTTCGATCAGACGCATGTCTTTCCCCTGGCAGGATATTTGAAGATCATCTACATATAGGCTACCGGTGACTGTTGGCGGTAGTTGATTTAGAATATTATTGATTTTAATAGAGAAGAGGGTGACGCTAAGTACGGAGCCCTGGGGAACACCCTCTTCTAGTGAGAAATTGTCAGACAGAGTGTTGTTGATCCTTACACGGAAATTTCTGGGTGATAGAAATTTTTTTATAAAAATTGGAAGATTGCCTCGAAAGCCTATATTGTAGAGGTCTTGAAGGATGCCGTGTCTCCATGTTCGGTCGTATGCCTTTTCTATGTCGAAGAACACTGACACTAAGTGATTCTTTCTGAGGAAAGCATTACGAATTTGTGTCTCTAAGTTTAAAATATTGTCAATGGTGGACCTGCCTTTGCGGAAGCCACTCTGAAGGGGATGTATATGGTCCCCAGTTTCTAAAATGTAGACAAGGCGAGCATTAACCATTTTTTCCATTAATTTACAAAGACAACTAGTAAGGGCTATGGGACGGTAGTTGCTAGGGTTAGACGTATCTTTTCCAGGTTTCGGGAAAGGAATAACAATTGCATTGCTCCAGGCAGAGGGAAAGGTTTGTTCGTTCCAGATCCTATTGTATAGTTTTAACAGGTTTAGTAAAGAGTCATAGGCTAAGTGTTTCAGCATTTCATAAGTAATGCCGTCAGGACCAGGAGAAGTGTTAGAGGATCCCCGGAGGTATTTGGTGAGTTCATTCATGGTAAAATCACTATTGTATGGAAAGTTTGAGGAGGTTTTAAATTTAAGTTTTTTTCGTTCAGATTGTTGTTTGTATGAGAAAAAAGGGTTTGAGAAAGAAGGGACTATGACCCCATAAGGGACTATGACAGTTCATATCCCCCAGGAGGATAAAAGGAGGAGGAAGTTGTTGGATAAGGCTATTGAGAGATGTTTGGCTGATGGTTTCAGTAGGAGGGAGATAAGTGCAGCAGATGGTAGTTAGCTGTTTTAATTTGACACGAGCGGCGACTGCTTGTAGGTTGGTATGCAGATTGACTATTATGTGAGGATAGTTACTGTTGATTAACAGGGCCACACCACCAGAGGCCCTATCTCCGAGTTCGTAGTCTTTCCGAAGTATTGTATAATTGTGGATAGTGGGATATTTATCGGCTTTGAGATAAGTTTCTTGTAGTGCGAAGCAGGCAGGATTGTGGTCGTAGATGAGTGTTTTAAGGTCGTCACTTTTATTCTGAAAACCGTGGCAGTTCCAAGAAAGCAGCAGAGCCATTATCAAGTGATGTTAGGGATGATTGAGAGCTTGCTTTTAGTCCCCTTAGGTGTAAGTGGGGTGCTAGGGATGTCATCATCATCCATGATATTGTCGGAAATGTCAGAGTCGGTAGGATCTAAATGCAGTATTGAGTCATCAATGGGCTTTTGTGGAAGGATCTTTTTAAGTCTGGACTTACTGTATTTTGCCTTATAGGCTGCAGTTTTTTTTATTAGAGGTCTATTTTGAGTGGAGTTGTTGCTTTCAGATTTCTTCTTTGATGTGCTTTTTTGTGCAGCTATGGTAGAATTATTTTGGGTAGAGGTTGAGTGTTTAGTTTTAGTAGTGGAAGTAGGTATAGAGACGGGCACAGATTTTGGTGGCTCGGTTTGTATGGCAATTGATTTAACAGATTTGACTACTGCAGCATAAGATTGACCGGGTTTGGGTGTACGGGAGTTCATTACTTTACGGGCTTCTGGATATGACAGTCCTTGTGTGGCACGCAAGGACTGGATTTCTTTTTCGTACGACCATTTCGGGCATGAGCGGGAATAGGAAGGATGATCCTGTTTGCAGTTCACGCATTTAGGCGGATTAGAGCAGGTGTCACTGTCGTGGCCAGAGATACCACAACGGGCACAGGTTGGGGAACCACGACAGGAAGGTTTGGTATGGCCGAACTTTTGACATTGAAAGCATCGAGTAGGATTAGGTATATATGGTCTAACAGCACATGAGAGGTATCCTGCTTTGATATGGGAAGGAAGTTTAGGTGATTGAAAAGTCAAAATTATATGCTTTGTGTTTAGTGTTTGGTTATTGCGTCGGATAGAGATTCTGCGAACTGCACAAACATTTTGAGATTTAAGATTTTCGAGGATTTCGGCCTCAGAGCAGTGTAATAGGTCAGGTTCAGATATAACGCCTCTTGATGAATTAAGTGTGCTATGGGGTGATACAGTGACAGGGTTTGCACCGATAGTTTGTAATTGCATAATGTTGATTGCCTGTGTACTATTGGTTACTTCCACTAAGATGTCTCCTGATAATATTTTTTTTATTTTAGCGACTTCTCCAACATTACTAGTTATGCACTTATGTATTAAGAAAGGGGAGGTTTGGCTAAAGTTTCCTTCCTGACGCTTCACAATAAAGAATTTGGCATGACCATCTCCTTGAGTAGGAGACTTCGGAACGTTGACGTGAGACAAAGATAACGTCGAATCCATATTGGGGATTGGAAATTTCGGACCCGACCGCGCCACCCACCACGGAGCCCAACAAGGGGATACACATTCGTGCACCAGTGCTAGTCGGGTCTATACGCGCACAGTACATCCCTTAGGCAGCGTCCACCCTTAACGACGTGCCCAGTAGATGTCCGTTTGCTTGATCCCTAGCAGTTGACCGAAATCAGTACCACCAGCCGGTTGATACACAGGGGAACGCTGTGCACCTCCCGTTTACCCGAAGCCGAGGCCAAAGCAATGTGTTGGAGAAAATCCCTCAATTACCAGGATCCCCATTTCCGGGGACACGGGTCTCCACGCACGGCAAACACGTGGGCAGTTTACCCGCCAACAGAAGCTGACGGTACAGAGCGACCACAGCTTCTGAAGGAGGGCCCTCACTTCAAGAGAAGAAACCACACTGAGGGAGAAGGGGAAGGAAACAGCAGAAGAAGAGAGGAGGGTAAAAAAACAGAGGAGTGAGAGATCGCTGTGGCCCCGGGATTGCGACACCCGTGAAAACCTAAAGAAGGTTTTCCCCCTGAGGGGTTTCGATGGGGGGTTTCACCCAAAATATCGTCCAGTTTGGGATGAGAACAGTTAAAAAGTATTTGGTAAAAACTATTAAAAGCAGAGCAAGAGGTTAAAAGATGATGTATGCTAAGATGAGTATGACAATGTTTGCATTCAGGAGGGGGTTCACCCAAAAGGAGGTACTTATGAGTTAGCCTCGTGTGGCCAATCCAAAGACGAGTGAGAGTGACATCGTGTTTACGGTATGGTTGAGTGGACCAGTGGGTGAGAGCTGGCCGGATAGAGTGAAGTTTGTTTTGCGTTTCACAGTCCCATACGTCATTCCAAGTACCTTTTGTTAGGGAAGAGATGCCAGACTTTATGTCAGTATAGGGCAGATCACGGTTATATGGGACGGTAGAATGCCTTGCCAAAGAATCGGCTTTTTCGTTTCCGGGAATCCCAATATGGCTAGGTACCCAGCAGTAGAGGATGTTGTAACCACGGTTCATGAGTCTCTTGTGCATGCATAGGACTTTTAAAATATAACTATGAGTGAGGGAGCCAGATTTCAGATTCTCCAATACACTTAATGAGTCAGAGTAGATGATGAAATGTTTGATATTTGTTCTCGAGATGTAAAGAAGGCTTTCATAAATAGCTATTAATTCAGCTGTAAATATGGAGCAAAATGAAGGTAGGGTGTAGTTGTAAGAATGATTTCGATGTACATAAGCAAAGCCAACGTGATTTTGAGCCGTCAGTATATAGTTTGTCGAAGTTTCTATATTTGCTTTTATGGTCTAGAAATAACTGTTGGTATATTACGGGGTCAGTGTTTGGTTTTGTAATGCCTTCGAATGGTTGTAGGTAAGAAATCTGCAATTTAGTCCATGGCGGCACTTCATGAAATGAACAAGTAGATGCATTAACATCCTCCAATTGGGTACCGACTACACTCCTACGGATTCTAAGTCCGAAGGGGGGAGTGCAGGAAGGGCGATTTTCATAAAACTGGTCCAATTGGGTGTCTATTAGAGAATACTTTAAGGGATGTGAAGAATGAGAAAGGATGCGATAATAGGTATTTAATGATAATTTATGACGTATGAGAGTGAGAGATGGTTCATGACAGGTGACGTAAAGGCTATGTACAGGCGATGTCCTAAAAGCTCCAGAGCATATGCGTAGTGCAGTATGATGCACAGTGTCAAGTTTTTTTAGTGCTGATTTAGAAGCCGATCCATAAACGCAGCTTGCTTAATCAATTTTGGATCGGATGACGGCACAGTAGATCCGCAAGAGCGCATCACGGTCCGCCCCCCAAGAGGTATTGGTTAAAACCTTTAAAATGTTAAGTTTTTTCTCGCATTTATTGCGGATGTCTGAGATATGTTTAGCAAATGTAAGTTTCTTGTCAAAATTTAAACCTAAAAATTTGATAGAATCCTTGACAGCAATGTTTATGGTCCAGATAAAGTTCCGGATCTGGGTGGATCCCGCGCTACCGGCAAAAATGGGTACAAACTGTTTTCTCTGCTGATATTTTAAACCCATTTCTGTCACACCACTTTAAGATGCGGTTGATGGCATTCTGAAGCTGGCGTTCTATCAGGCGCATGTCCTTTCCCTGACAGGAGATTTGCAGGTCGTCTACATAAAGACTACCGTAGACAGTCGAGGGCAGTTGTTTCAGGATGTTGTTAATTTTTATTGAGAAGAGGGTGACACTAAGAACGGAGCCCTGTGGAACACCCTCCTCTTGAACAGAGTTATTAGATAGCATGCCATTAATCCTGACCCGGAAATTTCGGAGTGACAGAAAGTTTTTTATAAAAGTGGGTAGGTTGCCTCGAAGTCCTATATTATGAAGATCCAAGAGGATCCCGTACCTCCACGTTCGGTCATATGCCTTTTCAATATCAAAAAACACAGAGACTAAGTGGTTCTTCCGTAAGAAGGCATTACGAATTTGGGTCTCTAATTTTAATATGTTATCTATGGTGGATCTACCCTTCCGGAAGCCACTCTGGAAGGGATGTATATGGTTCCCTGTTTCTAAAATGTAGACAAGACGGGTATTGATAATTTTCTCCATTAATTTACATAAGCAACTAGTAAGGGCTATGGGTCGGTAGTTATTAGGGTTAGATGTATCTTTTCCTGGTTTAGGAAAGGGAATAACTATTGCATTTCTCCAAGAGGTGGGAAAGGTTTGTTCGTTCCATATTCTATTGTACAATTTCAAAAGGTTGAGTAAAGATGCATGGGATAAGTGTTTCAGCATTTCATAAGTAATACCATCGGGACCTGGGGATGTGTTTGAGGACTGTTTTAAGTGTTTGGTGAGTTCATGGATGGTAAGGTCGCTATATTATGTGAAGTGTGAGGAGGTTTTGAAATTTATTTTTTGTCATTCTGATTGTTGTTTATATGGAAGGAAAGAATTTGAGTAGGAGGTACTGCATGAGATGGAAGAGAGAGATTTACCAATACTATTTGCGATTTCTTTTGTTTCGGATATAATGCTGTTATTTATGGATAGACAGGAAATAGACTGATTAGTATAAATACCCATGGCTCTTTTTGTTTTCGTCCATAGTTCCTTACTAGAAGTAGAGGCTGTAATGCTGGAGATATATTTGATCCAGGATTCTCTTTGACACTGACGCCGGACTCTACGTGCATAAGCTTTAGCTTGCTTAAAGTGGGTGAGATTTTCGGTGGTGGGGAACCGCCGAAAATTGCTCCAGGCTTTCTGCTGCTTCTTTTTAGCAAGGGTGCATCATTCCACCACGGTTTTTTATTGCGTCGAGGTCTGATGCCTGATTTAGGAATACTGGCATCAGCGGCTTGGATGATGATTGAAGTAACGTTTTGTACAACCTCGTCGGGCCTTCAACAACATCAGAGGTGATGGCAGACAGGGAAGTGAAGGTGAACCAATCTGCCATATCATGAATATATCTAGGTACTGAAATAGGTTGGGGATTTTGGTACAGAGGTGACAAAAGAATCGGAAAATGATCACTGTTGTGGAGATCACTGGATACAGAAAAATTATATGTGGGAAGGAGTGATGGAGAACAGATGGCAAGGTCTATTGCATGGAAAGTTTTAGTTGGATAGTGGAAGTAAGTATTGTCACCATTATTCATGCAGCAAAGGGAGAAGTCAGAGAGAAGTTCTTCGATTTGAAGGCCTCTATTGTTGGTGTCCTTGCTACCCCACAAGGGACTATGAGCATTCATGTCACCCAGGAGGATGAAAGGAGGTTGGTTGGTTGGTTGGTTGGTGTTTATTGGCACAAGGTCCAAAAAGGACATGCTGCGCCAGACAAGGAGTAAAAATCATATCAGAAGGTATTCAGATAAAAGGTACCACAAAAATCTAATAAAAGCTAAATTGTAAAGCCTAAAAAGGTGAAAAGTAAAATTCAAAAAGTGTTAAAAGTAGATAAAAAGTGAAACAAAGACATCTGGATGGGGGTTCCCATCCAGATACAAGTCAGACAGAAAGGGACACGTTACACTGAATAAAAAATATTGATCCGTCTAAGAAAAGCAAATAGATTCCGATGTGGGGTATCACCCAGAATTTCGTCTAGTTTAGGATGAGAACAGTTAAAAAGTATTTGATAAAAACTATTAAAAGCTGGAGTATGAAGGATGTTCCTCTTTACAGTTTACACATTTTGGAGTTGCAGAGCAGGACTCACTGTCGTGGTCAGAAGCACCACAGCGAGCACAGGCAGGTGACCCACGACAGGAGGTTTTAGTATGGCCGAACTTTTGACACTGGAAGCAACGGATTGGATTTGGTACATATGGTCTCACGGGGCATAATAGGTAGCCGGCTTTAATATGAGATGGAATAGTGGGTGACTGAAAAGTTAAGATAATATGTTTAGTTTTGATTATTTGATTATTGCGTCGAATAGTGATTCGACGAACGGCACTTACTTTGTCATCTGTTAGGTTTTCTAATATTTCAGCTTCAGAGCAGTGTAAAACTTCGGGTTCCGATACGACCCCTCGTGAGATGTTTAAGGATGTATGAGGGGTCACTGTAACAGTTTTTAGGCCGAAGTTTTTAATTTTCATTATTTTAGAAGCTTGTCTATTGTTTGATACTTCTACTAACAGGTCTCCAGATCTTAATTTTTTTACTTTTTTTACTTCTCCTACATTGTCGGTGATACATTTATGTATTAAAAAAGGGGATGTTTCATTAAAATTACCTTCAACGTAGTGAAAGATGAAGAATCGAGCGTTCATGTGTACTAATTGTGAATCGATGTTTTCATTACAAGTTGACAGCGGAGCATTGACGATAGACGAAGAATTTTTCGTATTCATGTTGGGGAAGATTGAAATTCGGACCCGACCGCACCACCCACCACGGAGCCCAACGAGGGGATGTGCATTTGCACACCAGTGCTAGTCGGGTCTATACGCTCACAGTACATCCCTTAGGCAGCGTCCACCCTTAACGACGTGCCCAGTAGATGTCCGATTGCTTGATCCCTAGCAGTTGATCGAAATCAGTACCACCAGCCGATTGATACACAGGGGAACGCTGTGTACCTCACGTTTACCCGAAGCCGAGGCCAAAGCAATGTGTTGGAGAAAAGACCCCCTCAATTACCAGGATCCCCATTTCCGGGGACACAGGTCTCCACGCACGGCAAACACGTGGGTAGTTTTCTGCCAATAGAAGCTGACGGCACAGGGTGGCCGCAGCTTCTAAAGGGGGGCCCTCACCTCCACAGAGGAAACTATGCCGAGGGGGAAAGTGAAGGATAAAGCTAAGGAGAGGGGAGGGTAGAGGAAAGAGAAGCGAAGGATCGCTGGGGCCCCGGGATTGCGACACCCGTGATAACCTAAAGAAGGTCTTCCCCCTGAGGGGCTTTAATGAGTGATTTTGAAAGCTAGAAAGCTTCTAATATGGTCATGATCTTCCCATTACAAGTATTACCATTGTTGTTGTGAAATTCCAGCTTGAGTATGAAGTCAAGGCAGATAGTAAATGACCTTTTGACCTACTATATTTTACTTTTCAACAGTCTTATTTTATCTTGCGGTCAGGCACAAACCACACATAGAAGTTAATGCAACAATATTTGTTGTTACTGAAAATGAAGACCTTATTGATCCTAAAATAATGACAGTACAATATTATAGTTAGCATGTCATTTGGTGGCAGTGTACAATTAACCTGAAGTATTAAGTGTGCAGTCCTTTAGAATAACTGAATGAATATTGATAAATATCTTCAAGTGAATTCTTATTACTATGGTGTGTGTGTGTGCACAAGAGGGCTGGATAGTGATGGATGCATCATGAAACTTTGGCTAATAAAAAACAAAAAGTAATAAAAGATACAGAATAATAATGGAAATGAAAGATTGAGTTCTATTAAAAACATTTATGTGAGGTGCACTTGCAGTTCTTTAGATTCCTAAGCAACTGCAGTAATAGCTACATTATATTAATCTCCATAATGATACATCATCAGTTTACTAATCTATGAAAAATATGAAGTCAGAATTCTGCCCCTATTTTCTAACACTGGTCGGCTCTGAAATTAGACTTTGAAAGCACCTAGGATTGTGCCCTCGATCACCAGTCGACAACTCTATTTAGTATATGTGCAGTATGAAAGAGTTGTTATTTTTAATTAGTGTGTTAATGCCTTTGGTTAACTGATTAAATAAAATATTTTAATTGGAATTAATTACTTGCAGAAACATTTCAATGTTTTTATTTATCAAAAATATAAAAAATGTACAGTGTGTACATCAAAGACTGCACATACATATACATACTTTTTCAAAAATGTGACAATACTTTAAAAGTAAAAAAAAAGCATGAAATCTGCCTTTCGTGCATAAATATTTTTATTAAAGATTACAGAGAATAGCTGCCTTTATCTGTAGATTTGTCTGCAGTATTTTAGATTCTTCCAAGATCAGTGTTATCATACAACCATTTAGTTTGCTGTGATACTCTCGTATAAACACCAGGAAATCCAGCTTGAGCACATCCGTAGCCAAATGAAACAACACCTAACTGCACATAAGAATTATCTTTAAGTTTTGAAACCAAAGGACCGCCAGAATCACCCTAGTTTTGAAGTAAAATAAATTAGTATATACATTTCATTTATATCATAGTATGTGCGCAAATATATATAC
The DNA here is from genome assembly GCA_038373885.1 of Cheiracanthium punctorium. Taxonomy (NCBI): domain Eukaryota; kingdom Metazoa; phylum Arthropoda; class Arachnida; order Araneae; family Cheiracanthiidae; genus Cheiracanthium; species Cheiracanthium punctorium. The sequence goes on from JAWZYV010011821.1 coordinate 27,515, forward strand.
AAATATCATTGGTTAGTTGACTTCAAAATCATGACTAGTTTATCATGAACAGTTTATCAATTGTATCAAAACAATTTTTTATAATTAGTTGTATTTTACACTTAAAGATAAGAAATTTTAAAAGTGGCTGTTGTAAATATCTGAGCTTATAGCATATTGAAAGAGAAATGAATTAGTGCCATTCTGTCATTCCTGCCAACATTCTTTGGGGGGGGGGGGGGAGGGTGCAATTGATTTGTACAATGTACTGACATTTCCAGTCTTATCAACTTATGAAAAAGGGGGCGGGGATGTTTTTCATTTACAATTATAAAAGGAGTGAGAAACTTAAAATAAGTAATACAGCAAAACTGTTTGTACAAAACTATTAACAACAATTGTTTGCAGTTAAAACTGGAAAAATAGTTATGAAATAATAAACGTTTAAATATTCTTTTGGCACCAATTAATAACATAAAGCACACATCTCTTGATAATGTAAGGAACTCCTTCCTCGCCTCGAGGAAAAGGTGATGCGATAAGCCACTACCGCTAAAGACAGCCATGGGATATTCTAAAAACTGTTTTTAAGTTTAAATATTTTTAAAGTTTTAATTTTAAAAATGATTACCAAAATGTTTTAGGTTAAATAAATAACTAAAGGTTTTATAAGACTGTATACTTTTTAACTGATTTAAATACAACAATAATTTATTTTTTATACATGTACTATCTGTCTACAGAAAGAACTAGACAGTACACGATTTCTCCAGCATGTTCTCCTGGAGGCTTAAATACACTCATGTCCATAAATTAAGGATAATTCAGAATCATACAGAAATTGATCTCTAAAATAAAAATTTCACCTGTGGAATGATCACACACATCTTGAAGAAGAATATGCAAATTACAGGAAACCACCAGATGGCGTGGATGGTACGTCACAATGACGAGAGTGTAAGAGAAGGGTATATAAGGAATGGTGGCAAAGAAGTAAAATTGTTCACAAGCGCTGTGAAAGCCTTTCAGTGCAAAAACCGCATAGTTATGGCACAAAGGAGGCATTTGGATGATGTTTTACGTGGCAGAATTATCGGACGACTGGAATGTGGACGTACCCAGCTGGAAGTATCCGTGGAACTTGGAATCTCCCAGAGTGTCATCTCCAGGCTTTGGCAACGATTCCAAGATGATGGTAATGTGAGTAGACATTACAGCACAGGTCGCCTCCAAGTTACAACGCCGAATGAGGACCGCTATTTGGCAGTTACTGCCAAAAGAAACAGACGGTTGGTTGGTTGGTTTTTTTGGCACAAGGTCCAGAAAGGACATACTGCGCCAGACAAAAGGTTAAGCCATATACAGAAGTGTTCGGGTAAGGGGTGTCATAAAAACCTAGTAGAAGCTAAAACGTAAAGGTGTAAATTGAGACAAGTAAAATTAAAATAGTGGTAAAGTAGATAAAAGAGGTAAAAGAAAGACATCTGGATTGGGGCTCCCATCCAGATACCGGTCAGATAAAAGTGTACATTTCATACAGAATAAAAAATGTTTGTGCATCGGAGAAAGGCAAACAAGTTACGGTGTGGGGTTTCACCCAATATGTCGTCAAGTTTCGGATAAGAGCTGTTAAAAAGTTTTTTGTAAAAATAATTAAAAGCAGTGCATGAGGTTAAAAGATGACGAATGGTGAGATAAGTATGACAGTGGGGGCACTCTGGAGCTGGTTCACCTAGGAGTAAGTGCTTATGGGTAAAGTCTTGTGTGGCCTATGCGGAGACGTGTCAAAATCACATCTAGTCTTCGATAGGGGTGCGATGACCAATATGCGAGAGCTGGGCGAATAGAACGAAGTTTGTTTCCGGTTTGATTGCCCCAATTATCCGTCCAGATGCCTTTTACTATGCGACAGATGCAAGACTTGATGACGCTATAGGATAGATTGCCTATGTATGGGAGGGTTGCATGTCTGGCAAGTGCGTCTGCCTTCTCGTTCCCAGCGATCCCCATATGGCTGGGTACCCAACAGACGAGGATGTTGTACCCACGGTTTAGAAGTTGTTCATACTTCTTTAAAACCTTGATGACATAGGAATGTGTTAAGGAGCCGGATTTCAGATTTTCAAGGACACTACGAGAATCTGAGTACAAGATAAATTTCTTTGAATTCATTCTGGAGATATACAGGAGGCTTTCATATATGGCAAGTAATTCGGCAGTAAAGATGGAGCAAAATTGAGGTAGAGTATAGCTACAGGTATGATTATGAGCCACGAAGGCAAAACCGACGTGATTTCCGCTTTTCGATCCATTAGTGTATAGTTTTCCATATTGTTCATATTTGTTGTTGTGGTCAGAGAATAACTGTTGGTAGATTTTAGGATCAGTATCCTGTTTTGCAAAGCCCTTGAAAGGTTGTAGGTAAGGTATCTGCAATATATTCCATGGTGGGATATCATGAAAAGAGCATGTAGAGACATTTACATCCTCCAGTTGGGTACCGACAAGACTCCTAAGAATCCTTAGTCCAAAGGGAGGAGTATATATGGGACGATTCACATAAAATCGGTCAAGATGAGTATCTATGAAAGAGCTCTTTAATGGATGTGAGGGATGAGAGAGAATACGAAAGTAAGTATTTAATGATAGCTTATGACGTGTGAGGGTGAGAGATGGCTCATGGCAGGTAATGTAAAGACTATGTACAAGTGATGTTCTAAAAGCACCAGAGCAAATGCGTAGTGCAGCATGATGCACAGTGTCTAGTTTTTTTACAGCTGATTTGCATGCTGACCCATACGCGCAGCATGCATAGTCCATTTTTGAACGTATGACAGCACGGTAAATCCTCAAGAGAGCATCGCGGTCTGCCCCCCAAGAGGTATTGGTTAGGACCTTTAAAATATTCAGCTTTTTCTCGCATTTACTGCGAAGGTTAGAAATATGGTTAGCAAAAGTAAGTTTTTTGTCGAGGATTAAACCTAAAAATTTGACAGAGTCCTTGATAACAATGGTATTATGACCTAGATAAAGTTCTGGATCGGGGTGGATCCCACGTTTCCGGCAAAAGTGTGTACAGACTGTTTTTTCGACAGACATGGTGAAGCCGTTTGTGCCGTACCATTTTAGGATGCGGTTGATGGCAGATTGAAGCTGCCGTTCAACGAGACGCATATCTTTCCCCTGGCAAGAGATTTGAAGGTCGTCTACGTATAGGCTACCGTGGACGGTTGGGGGCAATTGATTAAGAATATTATTGATTTTTATAGAGAAGAGGGTGACGCTAAGTACGGAGCCCTGGGGAACACCCTCTTCTTGTGTGAAATTATCAGACAGAGTGCCGTTGACCCGGACACGGAAGTTTCTGAGCGATAGGAAATTTTTTATGAAAGTTGGTAGATTGCCTCGAAAGCCTATATTATAGAGGTCTTGAAGGATGCCATATCTCCATGTTCGGTCATATGCCTTTTCGATGTCAAAGAACACTGATACTAAGTGATTCTTCCTAAGGAAGGCATTACGAATTTGCATCTCTAAATTTAAAATATTGTCAATAGTGGACCTGCCTTTGCAGAAACCACTCTGAAAGGGGTGTATATGGTCCCCAGTTTCTAGAATGTAGACAAGGCGGGCATTAACCATTTTTTCTAGTAATTTACACAGACAGCTAGTAAGGGCTATGGGACAGTAGTTACTAGGGTTAGAGGTATCTTTCCCAGGTTTTGGGAAGGGAATAACTATTGCATTGCTCCAGGCAGAGGGAAAGGTTTGTTCGTTCCAGATTCTATTGTATAATTGTAAGAGGTGAAGTAGAGAGTCATGGGATAAGTGTTTCAGCATTTCATAAGTTATACCATCAGGACCAGGAGAGGTGTTTGAAGACTCTCTTAAGTATTTGGTGAGTTCATTGAAGGTAAAATCACTATTATAAGAGAGGTGTGAGGAGGTTTTGAAATTTATTTTTTGCCGTTCAGATCTTTGTTTACATGAAAGAAAAGTGTTTGAGAAGGAGGTACTGCAAGAGTATAACCGATAATATTTGCTATTTCTTTTGTATCCGATATTATATTGTTATTAATGGACAGACAGGATATTGAAGAGTTATTATAGATTCCCATGGCTCTTTTAGTTTTCGTCCATAGCTCCTTACTAGAAGTTGAGGTTGTTATGCTGGAGACATATTGCATCCAGGATTGTCTTTGACTGTGCCGCCTTATTTTTCTTGCATAGGCTTTTGCTTTCTTAAAAACAAGGAGGTTTTCGGTGGTAGGGCACCGCCAAAAAATGCTCCAGGCTTTCTTCTGCTATAGTGCAGGTTTCATTCCACCAAGGTTTTTTGTTTTTTCGTTGGGAGTTGCTACACTTTGGAATTGCTGCATCAGCAGCTTGAATTATAATACTGGTAATTTTTTTCACAACTTCGCCAATAGTGCCTTCAATGTCTTCAGATGATATAACAGACATCTTGGAGAAGGTTTCCCAATCTGCTTTACCGTGCATGTATCGGGGAATGGAAAAGTTACAGCTAGGGATTTGATAAGTGGGTGAAAGAATTATCGGAAAATGATCACTATTGTGTAGGTCACCAGAAACAGAGAAGTTGTACAGTGGCATAATGGAGGGAGAGCATATTGCAATATCTATGGCATGGAAGGATTTGGTTGGATAGTGGAAGTAAGTGTTGTCGCCATTATTCATAATGCATAAGGAAAAATCTGTGATTAGTTGTTCAATCTGTTGTCCTCTATTGTTAGTATCTTTACTGCCCGACTATGGCCATTCATGTCCTTTAGGATTATGAAAGGGGGAGGAAGTTGCTGGACCAAGTTATTGAGCTGTGTTTGGGGAATTGTTTCGTTTGGTGGGAGATAAATATTGCAGATTGTAGTAAGGTATTTGAGGTGGATTCTAATGGCGACAGCCTGCATACTTGTACTGAGATTAAGTATATGATGAGGGTATTGATTATTTATTAAAAGGGCAACACCACCAGAAGCCCTTTCCCCGAGCTCATAGTCTTTTCTCAGGATGTTATAGTTGTGAATGCGCGTTTGTTTATTAGTTTTGAGGTATGTTTCCTGAAGGGCCAAACAAGCAGGATTATGATCATAGATGATCGTTTTGAGGTCATCAATTTTATTTAAAAAAACGCGGCAGTTCCAAGAAAGCAGCAGGGCCATAATCGAGTGATGTTAGGGATGACTGAGAGCTTGCTGTTAGTCCCCGTAGGTGTAAGTGGGGTACTAGGAATATTATCGTCATCCATCATATTGTCTGAAATGTCAGAGTCCGTAGGATCCACGTTTAATATTGCGTCGTCAGTGGGTCGTTGTGGAAGGATGCGTTTAAGTCTGGCTTTATTATATTTTGAGCTGTAAGTTGCACTTTTTTTAATTAATGGTTTATTCTGAGTGGAGGGATTGCTTTGGTGTATTTTCTTGGGTGTGCGTTTTTGAGGAGAAGTGAATAAAATATTTTGGGTAGAATGTAATTTTTTTGCATTTTGAATAGAAGTAGATGGAGGGACAGGTACGGATTTCGGTGGGTCGGCTTGGATAGCAATTGATTTGACAGTTTTTACTGCTGTATAAGACTGACCAGCTTTAGGAGTGCGGGAGGCTATTATTTTACGGGCTTCTGGGTAAGATAGTCCCTGTGTGGCGCGCAAGGACTGTATTTCTTTTTCATAGGTCCATTTTGGACAGGAACGGGAATAAGACCGATGATCTTGTTTGCAGTTAATACATTTGGGTGGGGCAGAGCATGTATCACTGTCATAGCCAGACGTACCACAACGGGCACATACTGGGGAACCACGACAGGAGGTTTTTGTGTGACCGAACTTTTGGCATTGAAAACAACGAGTTGGATTGGGTATGTATGGTTTAACAGGACATGGTTGGTTGGTTGGTTGGTATTTTTGGCACAAGGTCCAGAAAGGACATACTGCGCCAGACGTTGAGTTAAGTCAAATAAAGATGTGTTCAGTATAAAAGTTGTCATAAAACCCAGTATAAGCTAAAATGTAAAGGTGATAAAGGAGACAAGTAAATTTCAAAAGTAGATAAAAGAGGTAAAACCAAAGGCATATGGATGGGGGCTCCCATCCAGATGCCAGTCAGGCAAAAGTGGACATTTCAAACTGAATAAAATATGTTTGTGCGCCGAAGAAAGGCAAACAAGTTATGGTGTGGGATATCACCCAATATGTCGTCAAGTTTGGGATGAGAAGAGTTAAAAAATATTTGGTAAAGATCATTAAAAGCAGAGCAAGAGGTTAAAAGATGATGTATGCTAAGTTGAGTATGACAATGTGGGCATTCAGGAGCAGGTTCACCCAAAAGGAGGTACTTATGGGTTAGTCTTGTATGGCCAATGCGAAGGCGAGTGAGAGTGACATCGTGCTTGCGGTACGGTTGAGTGGACCAGTGGGTAAGGGCTGGCCGGATAGTGAAGTTTGTTTTGGGTTTCACAGTCCCATATGTTATTCCAAGTGCCTTTTGTTAGGGAAGAGATGCCAGACTTTATATCGGTATAGGGCAGATCACAGTTATATGGGACGGTAGAATGCCTCGCCAAAGAATCTGCTTTTTCGTTTCCGGGAATGCCAATATGGCTAGGTACCCAGCAGTAGAGGATAATGTATCCACGGTTCATGAGTCTCTTGTGCATGCGTAAGACTTTCAAAATATAACTATGAGTGAGGGAGCCGGATTTCAGATTCTCCAATACACTTAATGAGTCAGAGTAAAGGATGAAATGTTTGGTATTTGTTCTCGAGATGTAAAGAAGGCTTTCATAAATAGCTATTAATTCGGCTGTAAATATGGAACAAAACGAAGGTAGGGTGTAGTTGTAAGAATGATTATGATGTACATAAGCAAAGCCAACGTGATTATGAGATTTTGAGCCGTCAGTATACAGTTCTTCGAAGTTTTGATATTTGCTTTTATGGTCTAGAAATAACTCTTTACATATTATGGGGTCAGTGTTTGGTTTTGTGAAGCCTTCGAATGGTTGTAGGTAGGGAATCTGCAATTCGGTCCATGGTGGGACTTCATGAAATGAACAAGTAGATACATTAAGATCCTCCAATTGGGTACCGACTACACTCCTACGGATCCTAAGTCCGAAGGGGGGAGTGCAGGAAGGGCGATTTGCATAAAACTGGTCCAGTTGGGTATCTATGAAAGAATCCTTTAAGGGATGTGAAGAATGAGAAAAGATGCGAAAATAGGTATTTAATGATAGTTTCTGACGTATGAGAGTGAGGGATGGTTCATGACAGGTGATGTAAAGGCTATGGATAGGTGATGTCCTAAAAGCACCAGAACATATGCGTAGTGCAGTATGATGCACTGTGTCAAGTTTTTTTAGCGTTGATTTAGAAGCTGATGCATAGATGCAGCTTGCATAGTCCATTTTAGAACGGATGACAGCACGGTAGATCCGCATCAGAGCATCCCGCTCGGCCCCCCAAGAGGTATTGGTTAAAACCTTTAAAATGTTCAGTTTTTTTTCGCATTTTCTACGAATGTCAGAAATATGATTAGCGAACGTAAGTTTTTTGTCAAAAGTTAGGCCTAAAAATTTAAAAGAGTCCTTGATAATGATTTTGGTACGATGGAGGTAAATTTCTGGATCTGGGTGGATCTCACGCTTCCGACAGAAGTGAATGCAAGTTGTTTTTTCTGCAGAAATATTATACCCATTGGTATTGCACCATTTTTGGATGTGATTGATAGTGGTCTGAAGCTGCCGTTCTATGTAACGCATGTCTTGCCCCTGACAGGAGATCTGTAGGTCATCAACATATAGGCTACCGTGTACTGTCGGAGGGAGCTGGTTGAGGATATTGTTGATTTTTATTGAAAAGAGGGTGACGCTAAGGACAGAGCCTTGTGGTACACCCTCTTCTTGTATAAAGTTATCAGAAAGGGTGACTTTGATGCGTACTTTAAAGTTCCGGAGTGAGAGAAAATTCTTGATAAATATAGGTAGGTTTCCACGGAAGCCCATATTGAAGAGATCACGCAGTATGCCATATCTCCAAGTGTGGTCATAAGCTTTTTCGATATCAAAGAAAATTGATACAAGGTGGTTCTTTCTTAAGAATGCGTTACGGATTTGAGTTTCTAAATATAAGATATTATCGACTGTGCTTCTGCCTTTGCGGAATCCACTCTGGAAAGGGTGTATATGGCCCTCAGTTTCTAAAACGTATACTAGACGCGTATTAATCATTCGCTCCAGTAATTTGCACAGACAACTAGTTAGGGCTATGGGACGATAGTTATTGGGATTAGTGGTGTCTTTTCCAGGTTTGGGTATGGGGATGACCATTGCATTTCTCCACTCCAAGGGAAAGGCATGCTCATTCCATATTCTGTTGTATAGCTGTAAAAGACTAACTAAAGAATCATGGGAGAGGTGTTTAAGCATATCATTAGTGATGCCATCAGGGCCAGGGGATGTACTTGATGACTGTCTTAAACTGTTGCGTAGTTCATTCATAGTGAAAGGACTATTGTAGGAGAAGTTCGAGGAAGTTTTGAAGTTTAATTTGTGGCGTTCGGATTGTTCCTTGTATGGAAGAAAGGTGCTAGAATACGAGGTTTTGCAGGATGTGAATGCTAGAGATTGACCTATTGTATTTGCAATTCTTTTTGTATCTGAAATAATTTGGTTATTGATGGATAGGCAGGATATGGAGTGATTACTATAGATGCCCATGATTCTTTTAGTTTTGTCCCATAGTTCCTTACTGGAGGTAAAAGGTGAGATACTGGAGACGTATTTAATCCAGGTTTCTCTCTGGGAACGTCTCCTTATTTTGCGTGCATTTGCACGAGCTTTTTTAAAGGTTATAAGGTTTTCAGTGGTGGGGTACCGCCGAAAATTACCCCACGCTTTCTTCAGCTGTTTCTTAGCGAGGGTGCAAGCCTCGTTCCACCACGGCTTTTTGATTCTATGGTTGCTTTTAACAGATTTTGGAATGCTCGCGTCGGCTACATTTATGATAATGGAGGTGACATTCCTAACGACCTCGTCTATGTTTCCTTCAATAATGTTTGGTAATATGGTAGATAGCAAAGTAAAAGTCTGCCAGTCTGCTTTATTAAGAATGTGTCTGGGTATGTTAGTGGTTTGGTTGACATTCTGATATAAGGGTGAGAGAATGATCGGAAAGTGATCGCTGTTATGCAAGTCGCCAGAAACTGAGAAATTATAGAGGGGGAGGATTGAAGGAGAACAGATGGCAAGGTCGATGGCATGAAAGGATTTAGTTGGCTGATGAAAGTAAGTATTGTCGCCGTTATTCATAATACATAGAGTGAAATGAGTAGTAATTTGTTCTATTTGTTCACCTCTAGTATTGGTATCTTTGCTGCCCCATAATGGGCTATGGCCATTCATGTCACCAAGGAGTATAAAGGGTGTTGGAAGTTCATGAATAAGATTATTGAGAGATGTTTGGCTGATTGTTTCGTTTGGAGGGAGATAAATGCAGCAAATGGTAGTGAGCTGTTTTAATTTGACACGAGCGGCAACTGCTTGGAGATTGGTATTCAGATTAACTATTATGTAGGGATAGTTATTGTTGACTAACAGGGCCACACCACCAGAGGCCCTGTCCCTGAGTTCATAGTCTTTCCGAAGCATTGTATATTTGTGGATGGTCGGATGTTTATCAGCTTTGAGGTAAGTTTCTTGAAGAGCAAAGCAGGCGGGATTGAGGTCATAGAGAAGTGTTTTAAGGTCATCCATTTTATTCTGAAAGCCGTGGCAGTTCCATGAGAGCAACAATGCCATAATTATGTAATGTTATGGGCATTGTGCGTCTCCTTTGTAATCCCTGCAGAGATATCAGGCGGTTTTACTTCTTCCTGTTCCATTGATTCTTCATCACTGATGTCCGATTCTGATGGGGCAAGTCTTAAAATTGTGTCATCAATATGTGGCTGTGGAGGTACTTTTTTCTTGCTAAATTTGTTATATTTTAATTTGTAAGTAGCTGTTTTACTAAGCTGTGGTCTGATTTGGGTAGAGCTATTACTTGTTACCTTTTTCTTTGGTGGAGATTTTGGAGATGTAGAGCAAGGTTTGTTTTGTTTAAGAGTACTTTGTTTACTTGTTAAGATATTGATGGTGGAAATATTTGATGGAGAGTCGGTTTGAATGGCTATTGATTTCGTAGATTTCACTATTGTTGCATAGGATAGGCCAGGTTTTGGTGTGCGAGCTTCTATTATTTTACGAGCTTCAGGGTATGAGATTCTTTGTGTAGCACGAATTGATTGGATTTCTTTTTCAAATGCCCATTTAGGGCATGACTTGGAATATGATGGATGTTCCTGTTTACAGTTGACACATTTAGCAGCTGCAGAGCAGGTGTCACTGTCGTGGTCAGAGGCACCACAACGAGCGCAGGCCGGTGACCCACGACAGGAGGTTTTAGTATGACCGAACTTTTGACACTGGAAGCAACGGATAGGATTTGGTATGTATGGTCTTACGGGACATAATAGATAGCCAGCTTTGATATGGGTTGGAATAGTGGGTGACTGAAAGGTTAGGACAATATGTTTAGTGTTGATTGTTTGATTATTGCGTCGAATAGTGATTCGACGCACAGCACATACTTTTTCATCTTTTAGGTTTTCTAATATTTCGGCTTCAGAGCAGTGCAAAAGTTCAGGTTCTGATATTACTCCTCGTGAGATATTTAAGGATGTATGGGGTGTCACTGTAACAGGTTTTAGGCCAAAGTTTTTAATCTTCATTATTTTGTATGCTTGTCTATTGCTTGATACTTCAACTAATAGGTCTCCAGATCGTAATTTTTTAACTTTTTTGACTTCTCCTACATTGTCTGTGATACATTTGTGTATTAAGAATGGTGATGTTTCATTAAAGGTACCTTCAACGTAGTGAATGATGAAGAATCGAGCGTTCATATGTGAAAGTTGTGCATCAGTGTTTTCATTAGGAGTGGACAGTGGATTTAAGGTATGCGGAACATTGCCGTTTAACAAAGAGTTTTTCATAGCCATGTTGGGGGAATTGAGATTCGGACCCGACCGCACCACCCACCACGGAGCCCAACGAGGGGGTGTGCAATTGCACACCAGTGCTAATCGGGTCTATACGCGCTCAGTACATCCCTTAGGCAGCGTCCACCCTTAACGACGTGCCCAGTAGATGTCCGATTGCTTGATCCCTAGCAGTTGATCGAAATCTGTACCACCAGCCGATTGATATACAGGGGAACGCTGTATACCTCCCGTTTACCCGAAGCCGAGGCCAAAGCAATGTGTTGAGGTTTCTCCCGTGTCTGTGGAAATTCCGTAATGATGATTTCCTTTACGGGAACACCCCTCAATTACCAGGATCCCCATTTCCGGGGACACGGGTCTCCACGCACGGCCAACACGTGGGTAGTTTTCCGCCAATAGAAGCTGACAGCACAGGGCGACCGCAGCTTCTAAAGGGGGGCCCTCACCTCCACAGAGGAAACTACACTGAGGGGGAAAAGGAAGGAGATAGCTAAGAGAAGAGGAGGGTAGGACATAGAAAAGCGAAAGATCGCTGGGGCCCCGGGATTGCGACACCCGTAAAAACCTAAAGTAGGTTTTTCCCCTGAGGGGTTAACAGGACATGAAAGGTAGCCAGCTTTAATGTGCGACGGAAGTTTGGGAGTTTGGAATTTTAAAATGATATGTTTTGTTTCTAGAATTTGGTTATTGCGTTTTATAGTGATTCGCGAACTGCACAAACATTTTGAGATTTTAGATTATCAAGAATTTCATCCTCAGAACAGTTTAACAGGTCAGGTTCGGATATGACGCCTCTTGATGAGTTGAGTGTGTTATGGGGTGACACAGTAACAGATTTTTGACCAATAGTTTTTAATTTCATGATGTTGGTTGCCTGTTTGCTATTAGTTACTTCTATTAAGATGTCTCCTGATCGTATTTTTTAAATTTTAGAAACTTCTCCAACATTAGCAATTATTGACTTGTGAATTAGAAATGGGGAGTTTGACTAAAGTTTCCTTCCTGACATTTGATAACAAAAAATTTTGCATTAATACCTCCCTGAGTAAGAGAGTTCGGAGCGTTGACGTTTGACATAGAAAATGTCGTATCCATATTGGTGATTGGGAGTTTCGGACGCGACCGCACCACCCACCACGGAGCCCAACAAGGGGATGCACAAGCGTGCACCAGTGCTAGACGGGTCTATACGCGCACAGTACATCCCTTAGGCAGCGTCCACCCTTAACGACGTGCCCAGTAGATGTCAGTTTGCTTGATCCCTAGCAGTTGACCGAAATCAGTACCACCAGCCAGTTGATACACAGGGGAATGCTGTGCACCTCCCGTTTACCCGAAGCCGAGGCCAAAGCAATGTGTTGAAGGATAAGCCCCCTCAATTACCAGGATCCCCATTTCCGGGGACACGGGTCTCCACGCATGGCAAACACGTGGGTAGTTTTCCGCCAATAGAAGCTGACGGCACAGGGCGGCCGCAGCTTCTAAAGAGGGGCCCTCACCTCCACAGAGGAAACTACACTGAGGGGGAAAAGGAAAGAGATAGCTAAGAGAGGAGGAGGGTAGAACAAAGATAAGGGAAAGATCGCTGGGGCCCCGGGATTGCGACACCCGTAAAACCTAAAGTAGGTTTTCCCCTTGAGGGGGAGAAACAGTTGGAGTACAGCATCAGACCTGTCTCGTCAGCTCTCTTCAGCTACCGGTACGACAGTTTCAAGGCAGACCGTGTACAGACGCTTAGGGCACATTGGTCTATATGCTCGTAGGCCTGTCAGATGTGTTCCACTTACCGCAACTCACTGTCGCCTGCGATTAACTTGGAGTAGAGAGCATGCATTGTGGACACCGCAACAGTGGTCTTGTGTGATGTTTTCCGACGAGTCCAGGTTTAGTTTGGAGTCTGATTCTTGCCGGACATTCATCTGGAGAGTGCCAGGTACCCGTTACCACCAAGAGAACACCATTGAAAGACACCGTTACGGTGGTGCAGGATGGCTCGTTTGGGGAGGAATTATTCTTGGTTCCAGAACTGACCTGCATGTTCAGAGTGTAACGATGACAGGCCACATCTATCGGGATGTCATTCTGGAACAACATGTACATTTGTTTCGGGGCGCCATGGGTGCTGAATTTGTGTTCATGGATGACAACGCCCGTCCTCACCGTGCAAACATTGTAGACGAATGCCTTCAATCGGAGGATATCACCCGTATGCATTGGCCAGCATACTCACCGGACTTGAATCCAATAGAGCATGTGTGGGATATGCTTGGCCGACGAATTGCATCCCGTCAACCCCATCCCACCTGTCTACCGGAACTTCGGAGTGCATTGCTTGATGAGTGGTGTAATATTCCCCAAGATCAGATTGATCATTTGATACTCAGCATGCCTAGGCGTTGTCAAGCCTGTATTGCATCGTCCGGGAGACATACTCCATATTAACCATCCTACTAACCCTGTTATACTGTTTTTTGTAAATAGGTTCTTTTTTGAAATTTGGTCAAGGGAGTAAAACTTGCAATTTTTATTAATTATGTCAAACATATAGCATCTTTTTTGCTCTTTACTTTTTGTTTAATAAATAGACTTTACAAATAAGTCAAATTTGTTTTGCTTCTTTCTCTTTCTTTGCCTGAACTTCATTATCCTTAATTTATGGACATGAGTGTACATCGCAATAAACTTATATACAAAACACTTATTAGTCATACTTGCTTAAATGTTTATTATAATATTTTGAATGGAATTTTCCCTTTCTTGAAAAACTATGGAATTCCTGAATTGACCTACTATTCAAAATATCCAGAACTCAAAAACATAAAAACTCTTACTTTCCATTACAGTAGATCGCTGTTTGCTTTTTAACACACCATCATGTCAACAAGAAATGTAAAAACTAATTTAATAAATAAAATTTTAAAAATACATTTTGAAGATTAACCACTATATTAAAACTAAGTCATTGAAAATGAAAGTATGTATAATTTTGTTTTCTCCATGTTTTTGATTACATGCATAAAATATCTGCATCCAATATTTTACTGTTCTCTATAGATTGACACACCCTAGACTGGTATACTGTCAATTTAACCACCATGTTTATTTTTCTTTACTCAACAAAAAAATTCAGCTTAAGTAACATACTTGGCATGCATCTTTTCCGCCTTCTTTAACACCAGCACAGATGAACAAATTGGTTATTCCTCTGGGAAAACTTGACAGCAATAATTTTGAATAAGAAGCATTGCATTCTTTCAAAGGAACTATTGGTATAGTTAGTTCTTGTAACACTTTACTGCTTACGCCACCTGCACATTTAAGAAAAGTAAGTTTAATTAAGTGGGGAGAAAAAAAAAGATAAGCTGAACCAATAAATTTTTTGCACAGAAAATGTTCAGTAATAATCATACTTATGGATTGTTATGGCCACTGAGCTTGCTTAGTGACATAAGGATTTTACCAAGATTGCAGCTATGTTACAAGACTGCAGTTGTTTCTGTGAGATTTCACTATCATCATTTAGGAAATTGAATTTTAGTGTATGCTATAATCCACAAGTACCAAGAATTATAACCAGAGCACCGCAGGCTATGAGCAGATGATTTTTAAACATGCAGAAAAAAGAAATGCATACCATAAAATATCACAAGCCCCCCCCCCCCACCTACTTTTCAGGTAAATTTCTTTTTCTCTTAAAATACTGAATAAACACCCCGTTATGCAAAATAACTTACTATTATTCCTCATCTATTTCCTTTTACTGCCGCACTTCTGAGTTTACAACACACGTGTGCTGACTCAAACACAGTTACTACAACAACGGTGTTGTGGCAATGTATGCTCACCGAGCAGACTCCATGTTTAGTAACCAATGAAGGTACACTTACCGAACTGAGTTCATGGTTATTTCCAAGTCAATTGAATTGATTGATGAATTTTTCCAATTAGTTTTTATTTTATGTTATAATCAATGTGTACTACAGGTCTTTACTAGAAATAAATTGATTTCAGGTAAGATCTTTATTTATTATGATAGAAACTACTAATTTTTATCTTTCAAAATCTGCTGGGTGCTATTAAAATAAATATGAAAGTAATATTGTTGTTATATGATAGAAACTACTAATTTTTATCTTTCAAAATCTGCTGGGTGCTATTAAAATAAATATGAAAGTAATATTGTTGTTATTTAATGTGAGCAAAACATTCCTTCACTGTGTGCAGCATCGTATTTTTAAAGGCTATTTTATGAATTTACCACCCCCCTCATACAAAAAATCCCGATTTTTCTTAAAGGGGGGGGGGGGCACTTGAACAGTCTTTTACGTTAGTCTAAGTTTATTTTACTATTTAACCACCTCCTGCCTAAATAACTCAGTTTTCCTTGAAGATTGGAGGGTGCTTCAACGGTATTTTACAGTACACCTAAAAGGAAGTGGTTACAAAGAGAAGGATATAGTATTGCAATAGTGACATACCTGGAGTCTTCAAAATATAGATTTTATGTTTGTGAAAAGATGTGACTGTAATGTGCCTATCCCCACCCCAGAGATGCCTGGTGATGACCATATCTGTAATATACAGAAAGGCCTCCAGAGCCATGTTTGTTACCAAAAGACTGGTATCACAGCTGGTGACTTGTGCTAGCCTTGATGTCATTTTAAGTTAGATTACTGGTATATGGGAGTGTAGCTTGTTTGGCTAGTGTGTTGGCTTTCTCATTGCCTGTGATCCCAGCATGACTGGGTACCCAACAGAGGAGAATGCTGTACCCATGGTTTATGAGTTGTTCGAAGGTTGGTTGGTTAGTTTTGTTTAATGGCACAAGGTCCAGAAAGGACATACTGCGCCAGACTATTTGTGTAGATAGTAAAAATCACTAAAAGCAGTGCATGAGGTTAAAAGATGACGAATGGTGAGATAAGTATGACAATGGGGGCACTCCAGAGCAGGTTCACCCAGGAGTAAGTGCTTATGGGTAAGCCTTGTATGACCTATACGGAGACGTGTCAAAATGACATCAAGTCTGCGATATGGATGAGATGACCAATGAGCGAGAGTTGGGCAGATCGAATGAAGTTTGTTTCCTGTTTCACAATCCCATTTATCAATCCAGATGCCTTTTATTATGGAAGAGATGCTAGCCTTAATATCATTGTAGGATAGATCACCGGTGTATGGAACGGTAGCATGCTTGGCTAGTGTGTCGGCTTTCTCATTGCCAGTGATCCCAGTATGACTGGGTACCCAACAGAGTAGTATGCTGTACCCACGGTTTGCAAGTTGTTCATAGGTATGCAAGACTTTGATCATATAGCTATGTGTTACAGCACCAGATTTCAAATTCTCTAATACACTAAGAGAGTCCGAGTAGATGATATATCTTTTTTTTCTCATTCTAGAAATGTAGCGAAGGCTTTCATGGATGGCTAGGAGTTCAGCTGTAAAAATAGAGCAAAATGAGGGGAGAGTATACCTCCAAGCTTGATTACGGGTTACAAAGGCGAAACCAACATGATTATCAGTTTTTGAGCCATCGGTGTATAGGTCTTCGTAGTTTGCATATTTGTTTTTGTAATCTAGAAATAACTGTCGATATATTTTGGGGTCAGTGTTTGGTTTAGGAAAGCCTTCAAAAGGTTGTAGATAAGAGATCTGCAACACATTCCATGGAGATATTTTATGAAAAAAACATGTGGATACATGCACATCCTCCAGTTGGGTACCGATGAGACTCCTACGAATCCTTAGTCCAAAAGGAGTAGTACAGGAAGGACGGTTGTCATAAAGGTGGTCCAGATGGGTGTCTAATAATGATTTCTTCAAGGGATGTGAGGGATGAGAAAGGATACGAAAATATGTATTTAAAGAAAGTTTTTGACGTGTGAGGGTGAGTGAAGGTTCACAACAGGTGATATAAAGACTTTGCACGGGCGATGTCCTAAAAGCTCCGGAGCAGATGCGTAGTGCAGTATGATGCACATTGTTTAGTTATTTGAGCACTGATTGACAGGCCGATCCATAGCCACAGCAAGCGTAGTCCATTTTGGAGTTGTTCGAAGGTATGCAAAACTTTGGTTATATAGCTATGTGTTACAGTGCCAGATTTCAAAGTCTCCAATACACTAAGAGAGTCCAAGTAGATGATAAAACTTTTTCGATTCATTCTGGATACGTATAGAAGGCTTTCATAGATGGCGCCAGGAGTTCGGCTGTAAAAACAGAGCAAAAAAGTGGTAGAGTATAGCTGCAAGCATGATTACGAGTTACAAATGCAAAACCGACGTGATTTCGAGATTTTGAGCCATCTGTATATAGATTTTCATACTTTTGATATTTGTTTTTGTGGTCAAGAAATAACTGTTGATATACTTAGGGGTCAGTGTTTGGTTTTTTAAAGCCTATGAATGGTTGTAGGCAGGGGCGTAGCCAAGGGGGGGGGGGGTTAGGGGGGGTCATAACCCCCCCATGAGGAATTTTTTGCCCTACAAAATGTATAGTCTTCACTCCCTTATCACACACATGTATGCATAGATGTGAGTTGCAGTTGTCGTACCCCCCCCCATGAAAAATTTCTCGCTACGCCCCTGGTTGTAGGTATGATATCTACAACATAGTCCATGGTGGTATTTCATGAAAAAAGCATGTGGATACATTAACATCCTCCAGTTGGGTACCGACGAGACTCCTACGAATCCTTAGACCAAAAGGGGGAGTACAGGAAGGACGATTGTCATAAAGGCGGTCCAGATGGGTGTCCTTGAATGAATTCTTTAAGGGATGTGTGGGATCAGAAAGAATGCGAACATATGTATTTAAAGATAGTTTTTGACGTATGAGGGTGAGTGAAGGTTTGCATAGGCGATGTCTTAAAAGCTCCGGAGCAGATACGTAGTGCAGTATGATGCACAGTGTCAAGCTTTTTTAGCACTGATTGACTGACAGGCCGATCCATAGCCACAGCAGGTATAGTCCATTTTGGAACGGATGATGGCTTGGTAGATCCGCATAAGAGCATCACGCTCTGCATCCCATGAGGTATTGGTTAAGACCTTTAAAATGTTGAGTTTTTTTTTGCATTTTCTACAAGTGTCAGAAATATGATTAGAAAACGTAGTTTTTTGTAAAAAGTTAGACCTAAAAATTTAACAGAGTCCTTCAGAATAATTTTAGTATGATTGAGGTAAAGTTCTGGGTCCAGTTGGATCCCACGCTTCCGGCAGAAGTGAGTGCAAATTGTTTTTTCTACAGAAATATTATACCCATTGGTATTGCACCATTTTTGGATGGGATTGATAGTGGTCTGAAGCTGCCGTTCCATGTAACGCATGTCTTGCCCCTGACAGGAGATCTGTAGATCATCAACATATAGGCTACCGTGTACTGTCGGAGGGAGCTGGTTAAGGATATTGTTGATTTTTATAGAAAATAGGGTGACGCTGAGGACAGAGCCTTGTGGTACACCCTCTTCTTGTATAAAGTTATCAGAAAGGGTGTCTTTGATGCGTACTTTGAAGTTCCAGAGTGAGAGAAAATTCTTGATAAATATAGGTAGGTTTCCACGGAAGCCCATATTGAAGAGATCACGCAGTATGCCATATGTCCAAGTGTGGTCATAAGCTTTTTCGATATCAAAGAAAATTGATACAAGGTGGTTCTTTCTTAAGAATGCGTTACAGATTTGAGTTTCTAAATGTAAGATATTATCGATTGTGCTTCTACCTTTGCGGAATCCACTCTGGAAAGGGTGTATATGGCCCTCAGTTTCTAAAACGTATACTAGACGAGTATTAATCATTCGCTCCAGTAGTTTACACAGACAACTAGTTAGGGCTATGGGACGATAGTTATTGGGATTAGTGGTTTCTTTTCCAGGTTTGGGTAAGGGAATGATCATTGCATTTCTCCACTCTAAGGGAAACGCATGCTCATTCCATATTCTATTGTATAGCTGTAAAAGACTAATTAAGGAATCATGGGAGAGGTGTTTAAGCATATCATTAGTGATGCCATCAGGGCCAGGGGATGTGTTTGATGACTGTCTTAAACTGTTGCGTAGTTCATTCATAGTGAAAGTACTATTGTAGGAGAAGTTAGAGGAGGTTTCAAAGTTAAGTTTATAGCGTTCGGATTGTTTCTTGTATGGAAGAAAGTTGCCAGAATAGGAGGTACTGCAGGATGTGAAAGCTAGAGATTGACCAATTGTATTTGCTATTCTTTTTGTATCTGAAATGATTTCATTATTGATGGATAGACAGGATATGGAGTGATTACTATAGATGCCCATGATTCTTTTAGTTTTGTCCCATAGCTCCTTACTGGAAGTAGAAGGAGAGATACTGGAGATGTATTGTATCCAGGATTCTCTCTGACAACGTCTCCTTATTTTGCGTGCATTTGCACGAACTTTTTTAAAGATGATTAAGTTTTCAGTGGTGGGGTACCGCCGAAAATTACCCCACGCTTTCTTCTGCTGTTTTTTAGCGAGGGTGCAAGCCTCGTTCCACCACGGTTTTTTAATTCTATGGTTGCTTTTAACAGATTTTGGAATGCTCGTGTCAGCTGCATTTATGATAATAGAGGTGACATTCTTAACGGCCTCGTCTATGTTGCTTTCAATCTTACTTGGCAATATGGTAGATAGCAAAGTAAGTCTGCCAGTCTGCTTTATCATGAATGTATCTGGGTATGTTAGTGGTTTTGTTTAGGTTCTGATATAAGGGTGAGAGAATGATCGGAAAGTGATCGCTGTTATGCAAATCGCCAGAAACTGAGAAATAATATATATGCTGAGGATTGAAGGGGAACAGATGGCAAGGTCTATGGCATGAAAGGATTTAGTTGGATGATGGAAGTAAGTATTGTCTCCGTTATTCATAATGCATAGGGAGAAATCAGTTGTTATTTGTTCTATTTGTTCACCTCTAGTATTGGTATCTTTGCTGCCCCATAATGGACTATGCCCATTTATGTCGCCAAGGAGTATAAATGGTGTTGGAAGTTGATGAATAAGATTACTGAGAGATGTTTGGCTGATGGTTTCATTAGGAGGGAGATAAATGCAGCAGATGGTGGTTAGCTGTTTTAATTTGACACGAGCGGCAACTGCTTGGAGGTTTGTATTCAGATTGACTATTATGTAAGGTAGTTATTGTTTATTAACAGGGCCACACCACCAGAGGCCCTGTCCCTGAGTTCATAGTCTTTCCGTAGAATTGTATATTTGTGGATGGTAGGATGTTTATTTGCTTTGAGGTAAGTTTCTTGCAGAGCGAAGCAGGCGGGATTGTGGTCATAGAGAAGTGTTTTAAGGTCATCAATTTTATTCTGAAAACCGTGGCAGTTCCATGACAGCAACAATGCCATAATTATGTATTGTTATGGGCATTGTGCGTGTCCTTTGTAATCCCTGCAGAGATATCAGGCGGTTTTATTTCTTCGTGTTCCATCGATTCTTCATCACTAATATCAGTTTCAGATGGATCTAGTTTTAAAATTGTGTCCTCAATATGTGGCTGTGGAGGTACTTTTTTCTTGCTAAATTTGTTATATTTTAATTTGTAAGTAGCTGTTTTACTAAGCTGTGGTCTGATTTGGGTAGAGCTATTACTTGTTACCTTTTTTTTAGGTGGAGTTTTTGGGGATGTAGAGCAAGGTTTGTTCTGCTTAAGAGTACTTTGTTTACTTGTTAAGGTATTGATGGTAGAAATATTTGATGGAGAGTCGGTTTGAATGGCTATTGATTTAGTAGATTTTACTATTGCAGCATAGGATAGGCCAGGTTTTGGTGTACGAGCTTCTATTATTTTACGAGCTTCAGGGTATGAGATTCTTTGTGTAGCACGTATTGACTGGATTTCTTTTTCAAATGCCCATTTTGGGCATGACTTTGAATATGATGGATGTTCCTGTTTACAGTTGACACATTTTGCAGCTGCAGAGCAGGTATCACTGTCGTGGTCAGAGGCACCACAACGAGCGCAGGCCGGTGACCCACGACAGGAAGTTTTAGTATGACCGAACTTTTGACACTGGAAGCAACGGATAGGATTTGGTATATATGGTATAACGGGACATAATAGATAGCCAGCTTTAATATGGGATGGAATTGTGGGACACTGGAAAGTCAGAATAATATGTTTAGTGGGGATTATTTGGTTATTGCGTCGAATAGTGATTCGACGCACAGCACATACTTTTTCATATTTTAGGTTTTCTAATATTTCGGCTTCAGAGCAGTGCAAAAGTTCCGGTTCTGATACTACTCCTCGTGAGATATTTAAGGATGTATGGGGTGTCACTGTAACAGGTTTTAGGCCAAAGTTTTTAATCTTCATTATTTTGGATGCTTGTCTATTGCTTGATACTTCAACTAATAGGTCTCCGGATTGTAATTTTTTAACTTTTTTGACTTCTCCTACATTGTCTGTGATACATTTGTGTATTAAGAATGGTGATGTTTCATTAAAGGTACCTTCAACATAGTGGATGATGAAGAATCGAGCGTTCATATGTGAAAGTTGTGCATCAGTGTTTTCATTAGGAGTGGACAGTGGATTTAAGGTATGCGGAACATTGACGTTTGACAAAGAATTTTTCATAGCCATGTTGGGGGAATTGAAATTCGGACCCGACCGCACTACCCACCACGGAGCCCAACGAGGGGGTGTGCAATTGCACACCAGTGCTAATCGGGTCTATACGCGCTCAGTACATCCCTTAGGCAGCGTCCAACCCTTAACGACGTGCCCAGTAGATGTCCGATTGCTTGATCCCTAGCAGTTGATCGAAATCATTACCACCAGCCGATTGATATACAGGGGAACGCTGTATACCTCCCGTTTACCCGAAGCCGAGGCCAAAGCAATGTGTTGAGGTTTCTCCCGTGTCTGTGGAAATTCCGTAATGATGATTTCCTTTACGGGAACACCCCTCAATTACCAGGATAGCCATTTCCGGGGACACGGGTCTCCACGCACGGCCAACACGTGGGTAGTTTTCCGCCAATAGAAGCTGACAGCACAGGGCGATCGCAGCTTCTAAAGGGGGGCCCTCACCTCCACAGAGGAAACTACACTGAGGGGGAAAAGGAAGGAGATAGCTAAGATAAGAGGAGGGTAGGACAAAGAAAAGCGAAAGATCGCTGGGGCCCCGGGATTGCGACACCCGTAAAAACCTAAAGTAGGTTTTTCCCCTGAGGGGAGAGTTTTAAAGTTCAATTTTTGTCTTGTATGGAAGAAAGGTGTTAGAATAGGAGTACTGCAAGATGTGAAAGCTTGAGTTTGACCAATTGTATTTCAAAATTCTTTTTGTATCTGAAATAATTTGGTTATGGATGGATAGACAGGATATGGAGTGATTACATCAGATGCCCGTGATTCTTTTAGTTTTGTCCCATAGCTCCTTACTCGAGATCGAAGGAGAGATATTTGAGACGTACTGCATCCAGGTATCTCTCTGCGAACGCCTCCTTATTTTGCATGCATCAGCACGAGCTTTTTTTTTTAAAGGTGATAAAATTTTCAGTGGTGGGATACCGCCAAATATTACCCCACGCTTTCTTTGCAGTTTTTTAGCTAGGGTGCAAGCCTCGTTCCACCACGGCTTTTTAATTCTATAGTTGCTTTTAAGAGATTTTGGAATGCTCGCGTCAGCTGCACAATGATAATAGAGGTATCTTTCTTAACGACCTCATCTATGTGCCCGGGCATCATGACTCTGGACTAGAGACATGCACTGGCCAAGTACGGGATTCATACATCTGTTGTCCACGGTCCGTTTTTCGTTTTCTTGCAACCCCGAAAAGAAAAAAAGTGTTTTTAGAAATTGGTTGGTTGGTTGGTTTTTTTATGGCACAAGGTCCAGAAAGGACATACTGCGCCAGACAATGAGTTAAAACCATATAATGATGTATTCAGGTAAAAGGTGTCGTAAAAGCTGAAAGGTAAAGAGTAAAAAGGTGAAAAGTAAAATTCAAAAGTGTTAAAAATTGATAAAAGGTGAAAAAAGGCATCTGGATGGGGACTCCCATCCAGATAACAGTCAGACAAAATTGGACATTTCACACTGAATGAAAGATATTAGTACGTCTAAGAAAGGCAAAAAGATTCTGATGTGGGGTTTCACCCAAAATATCGTCAAGTTTGGGATGAGAACTGTTAAAAAATATTTGGTAAAAACTATTAAAAGCAGTGCACGAGGTTAAAAGATGACGAATGGTGAGGTGAGTATGACAGTGAGGACACTCCGGAGTAGGGTCGACCAGGAGTAGGTGTTTATGTGTAAGTTGCGTATGACCAATTCGGAGGCATGTCAAGATGACATCCAGTCTGCGGTATGGATGAGATGACCAATGTGCGAGAGCTGGGCAGATAGAACGAAGTTTGTTTCCCGTTTCACTGTCCCATTTACTGACCCATATGCTTTTTACTATGCCGGAGATGCTAGATTTTATGTCACCGTAAGATAGATTGCCTGTGTACAGGAGGGTTGCATTCTTGGCTAGTGTGTCCACTATCTCGTTTCCACAGATCCCGATGTGGCCGGGCACCCAACAGAGGAGGACCCTGTACCCCCGATTTACAAGTTGTTCATACTTATGTAAAGCTTTGTGCATATAGCTATGATTTAGGGAGCCAGATTTCAGGTTTTCCAGTACACTGTGGGAGTCTGAATATATTATGAAGTTCTTTGCATTATGTCTGGAGATGTACAGAAGGCTTTCGTAAATGGCCAGTAATTCAGCTGTAAAGACTGAGCAAAATTGAAGAAGGGTATAGCTGCATGTGTAATTTCTGCCTACGAAAGCAAAGCCGACATGCTTTCCAGTTTTAGATCCATCTGTATATAATTCTCTATAGTTTTGATATTTATTCCTGTGATCTAAGAACAATTTCTGATAAATTATGGGGTCAGTGTTGGGTTTTGAAAAGCCTTCAAATGGTTGGATTTTAGAAATTGGCTTCTCAAGTAATAAATTGTGGAATATTACTCTGTCTACTTTAAAAGACTTGAGAAAGTTTTCAAATTTTGTTGCACTTAGGAAAGGATGTTAGAATAGTCTATTTTCCATTTGTATATCAGTAGTAGCACCAGACTGAGCTGATACAGTTATGTTGCGCATACATATACACATACATAAATGGGTGTAACTTGTATTTTGAATATTAATATTTATTTAATGTAGTAGTTAAGAACTTTGCTTGATATAATATGTCTGAAAATATTTATTTTTCGATCTATTAGGTCGTCTTTATATTTAAAAAAATTTTTGGACATATCGAATTTTTACTCCTCAATAGTGAGCCCGTATGGACCGGGCCAGGCCATGATGCTTGTTTTAAATATGTTACGGGCCTTTATGGGCGGGGGGGTTGAGGTTCAGACCACTCCCTGAAATAAGAGAGGATGCCCCCCTTAAAAAAAACAGTGATTTCCTTTCTCTTTTTTGGACCTAAGTTCCCTTTGGATGCCACTGTAGGTAAGTGTGACCTCCTAACTGTGTATTATACTGCAGCCCGTTGGAAAAGGAGTAATGTTATGAATTTTAGTAGAGGAGATATCTGCTCCTCTACTCAGTGGTCTAGACAACGCCCCTTCCCAAAATTAAAGAGACGTATACACAGGCCCGAACTAGCCAGGTCGGCGATCGCCAAGGGCCCCCGACCCAAGGGCTCCTTCTCAAAAAATTGATATACTATAACGATAAAATAGTATCAAATTACTCTAAAAATATTTTATATGTATATCAGAGTAATTGGATTATATATTCCCCAGTAATCTTGCACCTTCACTTAGTGGCACAGCAGAGTACTCCAGGTACCCCGCCGCTCGAGGGGGCCCCAGAAGTTGTAAAACAGCTCAGTGTGGTTTTTAAGCACGTGCGGCGGCCCGCCAAATGCGGGATTATCCCCCCGCCAACGGCACTCTTCCACCGCCGTTGGCGATAAGCGCGAGTGCCAAGGCAGCAACCATAGGAAGCGGACTTTTCCCTCTTTCACGGAGATTCGCGCGTGCCGATCGCTCGCTGAGTGAAAGCATTCTGATGTGTACGCCGGATGGAAGCACGCTGATGCATTTGTTATGTTAACTTGTGTACCTAATTGTTATAATAATTAAATGAAGATTATATCTATGATTTGTCTGTGTGAAGTTTGTAATCACAACCAAATAGAGACGTTCCAGTGGTGACCCAGACAGAACCTAGTTTCCTTCTGCACAACGTGGACCCGTAAAATCGTAATCTTTTGGCATTGCTCTTCTACGATGATTGTCATGAATCAACAAGAGCTGATAATTATTATTAACGAGATATGAAGAGAACAGACTAATTATTTTTGATACATTATTCAACAAGTGGTTAAAATCCAGCCATAGCCCAAGATCGACCAGCACGTGGTCTCGACATAAATGAGGTAGGATCGAACCTTTTTATTTTTTTTTTTCTCTTTCTCTGTGATTGGTCCCTCGTAAATATTGTTTATCATATATATATATACATATAGAATAATCATGACAGAAGGCCAAACAAGTTCAACGAACCAAAATTTAGTAACGGAAATGGAATCACAAGTTTCTCACCTCGCGGTGAAATTACCATCCCTATGGAAAGGTAATATCAAAATATGGTTCGTCCAAGTGGAGAGTAACTTTTACAATGCCAAAATAACTAATGACGCCACGAAATATCACCATCTAATCGCGGCAATTGACGCAGAAACTTTGACGGCAGTGTCGGATATTTTGTTACAACCACCGGCCATAGATAAATACGAAACTCTAAAAAAGTGACTCATCGCAGAATTTTCCGATTCCACTAATGAGCAAATTCGTCGCCTCATTTCGGAATTACATTTAGGAGACGATAAACCTTCCCACCTCCTTCGCAAAATGAGAGAATTAGGCAGAAAATCTGTAACAGATGATTTCCTAAAAACTCTGTGGCTCCAACGACTCCCTTCCGAAATGCAAGCAATTTTGTCCATTAGTTCAGAGTCCCTTGACAAGTTAGCAGAAATGGCCGACAAAATTGCTGAAGTTCGATCTGTTTCATTCAACAGTGGTGTTCTTGCAATTCAGCATGCTACGCAACCCCAGAGAACAGAAAATTCCTCGTATTCTCCTTTAAACGAAATCTGGGAGCTTAAGAATGAAATCGCTGCTTTAAGCAAGCAAGTGGGAAGGTTCTCCCGCGAATCGGTTAGGGGCCACTATCGCCGGAACTCTTCCCGTGGGCGCTTTCACTTCCGCGGACGGTCCCATTCTCGCGGCTGATCAAGCGAACGCGAAAACGAATATTGTTATTACCACACGCGTTTCGGAAAAAATGCACGTGAAACTAGAAATTGAATTCAGGAAAACTAGAAATTGCGGCTGTCGATGAAAATTCGCCGGCAGTCGCTCACATTCAATCATCATATTATGGGATCAGTGTTAGGTTTAATTTGACCCTGGAAAAAATACCTGGATCGACCCCTGAACTTTATTATTTTACTATTCATATTTCATTATGCTTTTTTTTAAGTAAGTTTGTATTTTATTATTTACCCATTGGCATGGTTTATTATTTATTGTACTGTTTTCATTGTTGAACTATGGTATACCTATTTTACCCCACACTATACCCATTTTCACCTGCATGGGGTAAAATGAGTATAGTAAACGCACACTTATAAAAAGTTTTCTCACATATTTTTATAACATAAAAATAAAAAAATATGTATTTTTATTGCCAAGATTTGCAATGTAAGGAAAATCCACCCAAAAAATTGTATTGTTAAATATTTACATGAAAATTTTAGCAGAACTTCTAAAAACAGTGATTTATACCCATTTTACCCAATCTTTCAGAGGACACATCATTAACAGAAAATTTGAGTTATACTGTACAAAAAAATCTAGTTTGTACAAATAATTGCCGAATTATTTGCCAGGCATGTAAGATTTGTCTGCATTCTTATTTGTGCAACTGTCCAGATGCTTTGACAGGCACAAATATATGCAAACATATACACTTAGTCCATAAATATATATCAGTTGGTGAAAAACAGTGAAACTACTTTACCTCAAGAAGCAAATACTGACATACTTCAAAATCAATTGGAAGACTTTGTGCTAAAGAAAGTCAAAAAGAAAATACAAAAGACAAAAGAAATTTTCGAGAGTTTAAAATGTAGTGATAGTAGCAGTAATACAGATGATGCTCTAACAACAAAATTACTACAATAAACATTAGAATTACACAGAAAAATTCAAGAGTGTAACGACAGAAATATTTTACAAGCTGCAAAGCAGCATTTAAATAGTGCCATTGCCATTTTAAGTATAAATATTTCTTCCTAAAATGACATTCCTACTAATATAAAAACAAAATCAACAGCCCCTATTAATAAAAAATATTGATAAACAATTTAGATTCCACAGTACAAAGAAACAACGAAAACAGAAAATCATAAAATATGCAAAACCATCTGTCGAAGAGAAAATAGAGCTACAAGAACAAATTTTAACAGACCAATACAGCAGCACTGGTTATGATCACACATATTCAATTAAAGAAAAACCAGTTTTGGAACCTAAAGAAATAAAAAAACGAATGTTTAAAAAAAAAACAAAAAAAACCTCAAACCACATAATTCATTTCTTAAAATGTTTCATGCCAGAACATGAGATTAACAAGGCTATAGAAATAAATAAAAGAATTGAAGAAGATGAAATTGAAATTATTCCAGAAAAAGTTCCTGACAAAATTATAAATCTCCTTGCACCAAATATGAATCACGGAAAAAAGCGCACCGGAAAAAAGCGTACCCGGAAAAAAGCGCACAATATTGAATGGGTGTGTATTTTGAGAAGAGGGGGGTGCGTGAATTTAAAAAAAAAAAAAATGTGAGAAACAAGTGGGCATCCAAAAGGGCGTAAACAGAGGTACAGCTGCAGAAAAAAAAAAGGCTTACTTGTACATTTTTCGGACGTCGTTCGTCGCACAGCAAAGTTACAGATACCAATCGTTTACGATTGACGCACACTTTAATTTGCTATGCATAAAAATTGCATAAGGGGCCATCTACATATTAAAATTCGCACCAACTTTTTTTTTCTCAATAGCAACCCGTAGATTTCACTTCATATTTAAAAAATTTAGCTTATTTTAACCCCAGACACCAATTTTCTATAAATTTGGACAGAAAATGAGTGAGTTATGAGCACCCAAAATCCCCCTCCCCCTATGTTAAAATATTGTTTCATACTTCAATTCATATCTCATATAATATTGGTAGTAAGAAGCTGATTTTTATTCGTACTATTAGAACTAAACAACCCAAACATAATTTAATGTTATTATGATTTTTAATAAATCATTAATATGAATTATGAATTATTAAATTAATATTCAAAAAATTATGAATAGCGACCTAGCCAAATTTCGATGGAAATAGATGCAGAAATTAATATTACATGGCTGTGCAAAATTTCAAATTTTTATGTTCAGTAGTTTAATTTATATTAAATAAAATGTGTTATTTTCATGAGTTAAGGGACCATATATAAATTTATTGTGAAAATTTTTTGAAAATTGCATAAAATAAATGTAAATTAGATTTATTTTGTGCAAAAACACAGTAAAAGATACCAGTATTAAAAATATCAAATTTTGAAGCAAATAAATTAGAGGTTTTTACAGCGTGTATTGTTGCGTCCGCTACCATATTCCCCCAAATAAAATATTTTCCAGCTATAGAATTAGATGCAGTAGATGTATGTCTTCTAATACAACGTCTTATTTCTGAAAAACTAACATCCTCAACTTTCCAGGCATGAATGTGACCTTTTTTAATATCGGAAACATTAGGTTTTTGGATTTCCCCAAACTTTATCAAACATTCAAAATCACGTTTCTCTGTCTAAATTTTCATCTAACTATAAATTAAAATACCGCCAAAAGTCTTAAGAATATTGCACATTGCAGACGATATAGTATTAAATGAAGAAAGTGAAATAACAAACACAGTGATAATATTGGGTCGGCAAAAAAGTAATTGCGCTTTTTACATGAAATTCAAACAAATAAATTTTCTATCAGGAAACCATTCTTCAAGTTCGACCATAGCTGAGTAATATTCAAGCTTGTAGTCAGAAGAGCAGAGAGCAGCCTCTAACTCCTGCCAACATTTCACCTGTCTAAGAGAACCATCAACGGAAATACTCAATAGCAATTTCAAAATTACAAAGATTTTCAAAATCCTGAGCAATCATTTTGCATTTTCCCCTTAAATCATGTGTACGAACCAACGAAGTTATGAACTCACGGGTCATTTGGACCACAGACTAAATATTCTATTCTACCTTTGATATTCTCAGTACAAAAAACTTTAAGAGAGATGGTAACAATATTTTCCTTGAAAATAACATTAATTTCTTTTAACTCTCGCGAGCGAAATTAATGAAAGGCGAAAAGTTCGTAACCTACAAATAGCGTTTTTCAATTTGCAGAAAGTCCCTTAAAAACGCTCAAAAATTAATTCGCAACATCTCCGGAAATTATCGTAGAAAATTGGTGAAAATTTATATTTAGGGTAATTTAAAGGTTTTCTTTCGTTTAATAAAGTCAAAATATGGGGTTGCCATTGAGAAAAACGAAGTTGATGCAGAATTAAATATGAAGACGGCCCCTTATGCAAATTAAATTTAATAGTAAATTAAAGTACGCGTTATTTGCAAACGAATGGTATATATAACTTTGCTATACGACGAACGATGGCGAAATAAAGAGCATTAGTGTATTTTGTATTTATCTCTATTGAAAATTGCCATACAGACAATTTTTGTAAGAACAGTGGCCTGATTGAAAGTATACACTATGCAGAGTAGCCCATGGCTGTCCGAAACGCCTCATTGCCCTTTGCCGTTTTATGATTTTTTTATATATTGTTAATTTTTCGTATCAGTTTTATACTAAATTTTTCACACTCTGAATGACCCTCTCCCCCCCCCCCATATGAAAAATTTCTGGCTACGTTTATTACGTTCTACGTTTACACTGAAATTATGAAAAGATGCAAATTTTATTGCCCTATTTACATCATTATTTGATTGCAGTAGAGTGGGATGTTTGTTATTGCAAAGACAGTTGAAATTTTTAGCATTTTTGTGATTCTTTAATAAAACATTTTTTTTTTAACTTTTATAGTGCTTCTATTTCTCTCTAAGGGGGGGGGGGGGGACAATACTTGAAAAAAAGGAATAACATTTTAATAAATTCTCGGATTAGTTTTTCGAGAAATAATAGTGCATTTGAACTTCCTAATTGATTCTGCACTGATCAAGAATCACCGTGTGCAGGCAGTGTATGTGCGCGTTAAATTAGGGGGAGCCGCATGTCTTCGTTCTTCGATGGGTAGGTAATTGGAAGAGAAAAATATTTCTTTAATACTAATTATCAAAATTAACCCTTTTCTCATTCAGACAAGTTTAACATAATCCAGTCTCAATAATTTTTATAATTTTTAATCTCAGCAACACAACTTTACGGTAATGGTACATTATTTGTTGTTTTGTAAAGTAAGTTTAACATTAAAGCTCCCTATTTGTTCTAGGAAAATAAATCTTCTCCCTATTTGTCCCTAGGATCCCTAAATCTTCTCCCTATTTGTTCAGGATTAATTTTCTTTGAAAAGATTGTCATGATGATGTTATCTACTGGCTATTATCATATTATGTTTATAATAATATAGGTAAATTAAGCCAATGATGCAGTTTAAAATCAATCATTTCAATCTTATCAGACTATTTTCAGAAAGAGATCAAGTGTACAAAGTGTGTATTTCAGCCAAATTTTGCTGACAGTTAAAACTTTTTTTAGTGGTGGTGGTGGAAGGGGAGGGGGGTTGGAGGAAGGTGAAAAATATTTGAATTTAAAAGTACAAGACTAAGGAATTATACCTTCATCTAAATATATATATATATACTAGCTGACCCGGCAAACGTTGTTTTGCCATATAAATTATTCCTAGGATTATTTTAGTAGAAAGAAATGACTAACTTATTGTAAGTTTGTGAGGATGTGGTATATGAGTGGAAGAGCCATGGAGCGCTGTGAACGATGCTGGAATATAAAAATAACACAATACCAAACATTTATATTTTTAATTCATTGTAATTTATTCTTTAAATTTACATATATCGCTAATTACAATAATTTTGCTAAAAGTAATATCAATTCCTTAACGCAATAGAGTATACAATATTTTTTGTTATTCCCATCTTTAGATAACACAAACAAACTGGATGCCCACTGTATGGTTTGAACACTCGAGAGCATGCCACGTATAACTGTCCATGTGAAAAACATGGTGTGCTCAAATCTAATCCACAAACAGACATAGTTTGGCCTTGAGACTTATTGATAGTCATTCCATAAAAAATTCCCCCCCCCCCCAAAAAAAGGATGAAAATCTGAAACACTTTCAGATTTTAAATACGCACTATAGTGCTATATATTAAAATCGAATCATAATTTATGCGTCGTCCCTATTTTTCGTCCTTATTCCATTAAGTTGGAAAGTGTTATCATTATTCATGACTGTGCTGTATTTTTCTTTCTTATTTCATAATACCCATCTTTGGAATCGAAATCTATCTTAAAATCGCCTACTAAAACTATTTTACAATCTTCGCCAAATATATCACAACTATACTTCACCGTTTTATATATTGTTTCCTACTTTAACGCCTCTACTCTCGCCAAGGAGGCGATGATTAAATCGTAATTTAGAATTAAAATGGCGATTTGGAACAACATGTAAGTACAGCATGCCGTTACATTGTTATTTATTTTGGATTACCAATTAATGTAGTTTTAATAATTAAATGTCTTCAAATTCCTTAACTGGCGCGTTTATCGCTAGTTTGTTTACTTTAGTTTGGGTGCGTTGAAACGGTACTTACGTATTATCCCGGCGGTCACTTCTGCCAAACTACTTCTTCGTAGATTTTAAATATGTTGCCAATCGTATTCCAAACCATCAACAATTTCATGTGCCCGGCATTTATCTTGGTGAAAAATTGCTTGTCTTGGCGGACCGCTGGGATAATACGTAAGTACCGTTGAAACTTGTGCATAACTCCCAGAGACCCATGACTGCAAAGCTCGCCAAAGTACGTGGATTTTTAAGGTTGGCGAGAGTAGGGGTGTTAAAATAGGAATCAACTCTTTCATGTACCATAAAACACATCTTTGGAATCGAAATCTATCTTAAAATCGCCTACTGAAACTGTTTTACAATCTTCGCCAGGCATATTCTTCCTGTAGGCATATTCCAACTATACCGCAAAGACATTTTAAATGCTGTTTGAATGGGCATCATAATCCATGAGTGTACCGTGTTTTACTTTCTTGTTCCACAGAGCACTTCTTCGGAATAGAAATCTTTATTAAAATCGCCTAATAAAACTCTTTTACAATATATACGCCAGGCGTTTTCTAACTATACGCGAAATATATTTATAATAAATTGTCACGTTTTGGCACCACATTTAGCGATAAATTATCAAAAATTGCAAACCTTGTGCGACTTTCAACATTTTATTAACTCCCCCCCCCCCTCTCCACATTATCTGGCAAACACATTTGAAAAGTGACTCGACACGCTAATGTCTACACAGAAATCCTGATTTAAATGAATAGCACTCGGGGGGCTAAACATTTTGGGGTAGATCGCCCTTATGACTTAGGGGTATGAGACATAGTTAAAAACCTATTCTATGACCTAACGAATATACATTGAAAATTTCATTAAAATTGGTCGAGTGGTTTCGGAGGAGTTAGGTGACTAACACTGTGACAGGAGAATTTTATATACTAGATATATTATATATTTATTTATTTATTTATTAGAATATTTTAACTTTGTTTAGCAACAAATAATAGTAACAATAAAAAAATATCGTGCGTCTATTTCGTTACCTTCTAAAGAAGCAATAGAGGCTAACAATTTTAGAAATTTTAGAGAAAAAAATTGGAATCATTACTGTATTATTTTCGGCAAACTATTTGAATGATTGGTTATCACTCTTTATTTAGAAACCATTTCTTGTAAAAGGGGGATACATATTTAAAATTTTAAAATTTATATATTCTTTTATTCGTAAAAAAGAAGTGGGAATTATATTATTATTATTATTATTATTTATTGTTAGTTTTTTTTCCCCCCGCCAATTTTTCATGATGAAAGTCTAAGTGTGACTATTATGCGGAGAAATTCTACTACATAATACTGTAACTGTAAAATTATTTCTTCTGCTTCAAAATGGTGCGACAATTATCCGAGGGCGACTATTACGAGCAGTGGCGCATGCAGACTTTCTTCAAGAGCTGGGGGGGGGGAGACATAACTTTGTGGCAAAATGCCTAAAAATGCTAGGGGGGGGGGGGGTTAAGAAAATACGATTGATTGGTTGGTTGGTTTGTGTTTAATGGCACAAGGTCCAAAAAGGACATACTGCGCCAGACAATGAGTTAAAACCATAAATGATGTATTCAGGTAAAAGGTGTCACGAAACTTAGTAAAAGCTAAAATGTAAAGACTAAATGGTGAAAAGTAAAATAAAGTAAAAAGTCGATAGTGTTGAAGGTACATAAAAAGTGTTAATGGAGGATAAAAGTTGAAACAAAGGCATCTGGATGGGGCCTCCCATCCAGATACCAGTCAGACAAAATTGGACACTTCACATTGAATAAAAGATTTTGGTACGTCTAAGAAATGCAAACAAATTTCGATGGGGGGTTTCACCCAAAATATCGTCCAGTTTGGGATGAGAACAGTTAAAAAGTATTTGGTAAAAACTATTAAAAGCAGAGCAAGAGGTTAAAAGATGATGTATGCTAAGATGAGTATGACAATGTGGGCATTCAGGAGGGGGTTCACCCAAAAGGAGGTACTTATGAGTTAGCCTCGTGTGGCCAATCCGAAGACGAGTGAGAGTGACATCGTGCTTGCGGTACGGTTGAGTGGACCAGTGGGTGAGAGCTGGCCGGATAGAGTGAAGTTTGTTTTGGGTTTCACAGTCCCATATGTAATTCCAAGTGCCTTTTGTTAGGGAAGAGATGCCAGACTTTATGTCAGTATAGGGCAGATCACGGTTATATGGGATGGTAGAATGCCTTGCCAAAGAATCAGCTTTTTCGTTTCCGGGAATCCCAATACGACTAGGTACCCAGCAGTAGAGGATGTTGTATCCACGGTTCATGAGTCCCTTGTGCATGCATAGGACTTTTAAAATATAACTATGAGTGAGGGAGCCAGATTTCAGATTCTCTAATACATTTAATGAGTCAGAGTAGATGATGAAATGTTTGATATTTGTTCTCGAGATGTAAAGAAGGCTTTCATAAATAGCTATTAATTCGGCTGTAAATATGGAGCAAAATGAAGGTAGGGTGTAGCTGTAAGAAAGATTTCGATGTACATAAGCAAAGCCAACGTGATTAAGAGATTTTGAGCCGTCAGTATATAGTTCGTCGAAGTTTCTATATTTGCTTTTATGGTCTAGAAATAACTGTTGGTATATTATGGGGTCAGCGTTTGGTTTTGTGAAGCCTTCGAATGGTTGTAGGTAGGAAATCTGCAATTTAGTCCATGGTGGCACTTCATGAAATGAACAAGTAGATGCATTAACATCCTCCAATTGGGTACCGACTACACTCCTACGGATTCTAAGTCCGAAGGGGGGAGTGCAGGAAGGGCGATTTTCATAAAACTGGTCCAATTGGGTGTCTATTAGAGAATCCTTTAAGGGATGTGAAGAATGAGAAAGGATGCGATAATAGGTATTTAATGATAATTTTTGACGTATGAGAGTGAGAGGTGGTTCATGACAGGTGACGTAAAGGCTATGTACAGGCGATGTCCTAAAAGCTCCAGAGCATATGCGTAGTGCAGTATGATGCACAGTGTCAAGTTTTTTTAGTGCTGATTTAGAAGCCGATCCATAAATGCAGCTTGCATAGTCAATTTTGGATCGGATGACGGCACGGTAGATCCGCAAGAGCGCATCACGGTCAGCCCCCCAAGAAGTATTGGTTAAAACCTTTAAAATGTTAAGTTTTTTCTCGCATTTATTGCGGATGTCTGAGATATGTTTAGCAAATGTAAGTTTCTTGTCAAAATTTAAACCTAAAAATTTGATAGAATCCTTGACAGCAATATTAGTATGGTCCAGATAAAGTTCCGGATCTGGGTGGATCCCGCGCTTCCGGCAAAAATGGGTACAAACTGTTTTTTCTGCTGATATTTTAAACCCATTTCTGTCACACCACTTAAAGATGCGGTCAGAACCTGATTATGACTAGCGAGGGCCCCGGGCATTGATGATTTTGGGGGCCCCCATTCTATGAAATTTGTTTTATTTTTCATAAAATTTTGATATATTTCAGAACAATATTTGAAATTGGGGGCCTTCTCGAGCCGGGGGCCCAGGGCAAAGTCCCGATCTGCCCATGCGATAATAAGGCTCTGGATGCGGTTGATGGCATTCTGAAGCTGGCGTTCTATCAGGCACATGTCCTTTCCCTGACAGGAGATTTGCAGGTCGTCTACATAAAGACTACCGTAAACAGTCGAGGGCAGTTGTTTCAGGATGTTGTTAATTTTTATTGAGAAGAGGGTGACACTGAGTACGGAGCCCTGTGGAACACCCTCCTCTTGAACAAAGTTATTAGATAGCATGCCATTAATCCGGACCCGGAAATTTCGGAGTGACAGAAAGTTTTTTATAAAAGTGGGTAGGTTGCCTCGAAGTCCTATATTATGAAGATCCAAGAGGATCCCGTACCTCCACGTTCGGTCATATGCCTTTTCAATATCAAAAAACACAGAGACTAAGTGGTTCTTCCGTAAGAAGGCATTACGAATTTGGGTCTCTAATTTTAATATGTTATCTATGGTGGATCTACCCTTCCGGAAGCCACTCTGGAAGGGATGTATATGGTCCCCCGTTTCTAAAATGTAAACAAGCCGGGTATTGATAATTTTCTCCATTAATTTACATAAGCAACTAGTAAGGGCTATGGGTCGGTAGTTATTAGGGTTAGATGTATCTTTTCCTGGTTTAGGAAAGGAAATGACTATTGCATTTCTCCAAGAGGTGGGAAAGGTTTGTTCGTTCCATATTCTATTGTACAATTTCAAAAGGTTGAGTAAAGATGCATGGGATAAGTGTTTCAGCATTTCATAAGTAATACCATCGGGACCTGGGGATGTGTTTGAGGACTGTTTTAAGTGTTTGGTGAGTTCATGGATGGTAAGGTCGCTATTGTATGTGAAGTGTGAGGAGGTTTTGAAATTTATTTTTTGTCGTTCTGCTTGTTGTTTATATGAAAGGAAAGAATTTGAGTAGGAGGTACTGCATGAGATGGAAGAGAGAGATTCACCAATACTATTTGCGATTTCTTTTGTTTCGGATATAATGCTGTTATTTATGGATAGACAGGAAATAGACTGATTAGTATAAATACCCATGGCTCTTTTTGTTTTTGTCCATAGTTCCTTACTAGAAGTAGAGGCTGTAATGCTGGAGATATATTTGATCCAGGATTCTCTTTGACACTGACGCCGGACTCTACGTGCATAAGCTTTAGCTTGCTTAAAGTGGGTGAGATTTTCGGTGGTGGGGCACCGCCGAAAATTGCTCCAGGCTTTCTGCTGCTTCTTTTTAGCAAGGGTGCATTGTTCATTCCACCACGATTTTTTATTGCGTCGAGGTCTGATGCCTGATTTAGGAATGCTGGCATCAGCAGCTTGGATGATAATTGAAGTAACGTTTTGTACAACCTCGTCTATGGGGCCTTCAACAACATGAGAGGTGATGGCAGACAGGGAAGTGAAGGTGAACCAATCTGCCTTATCATGAATGTATCTAGGTACTGAAGTATGTTGGGGATTGTGGTACAGAGGTGACAAAAGAATCGGAAAATGATCACTGTTGTGGAGATCACTGGATACAGAAAAATTATATGTGGGAAGGAGTGATGGAGAACAGATAGCAAGGTCTATTGCATGGAAAGTTTTAGTTGGATAGTGAAAATAAGTATTGTCACCATTATTCATGCAGCAAAGGGAGAAGTCAGTGAGAAGTTGTTCGATTTGAAGGCCTCTATTGTTGGTGTCCTTGCTACCCCACAAGGGACTATGAGCATTCATGTCACCAAGGAGGATGAAAGGTGGAGGAAGTTGCTGAATGAGACTATTGAGGGATGTTTGGCTTATGGCTTCACTAGGAGGGAGGTATATACTGCAGACAGTTGTGAGTTGTTTTAATTGAATGCGCATGGCAACTGCTTGGAGATTAGTGTTAAGATTGACCATAGTGTGAGGATAGCTATTGTTGAATAATAGGGCAACTCCACCTGTGGCCCTATCATTGAGCTCATTGTCCTTGCGAAGGACAGTGTAATTACGGATTTTAGTAGGTCTATTGGTTTTGAGAAAAGTTTCCTGAAGGGCGAGGCAAGCGGGGTTATGATCATAAATCAGTATTTTGAGGTCGTCGTTTTTATTAAGGAAACCGTGGCAGTTCCAGGATAGCAGCAGAGCCATTATCATGTTGTGTTGGGGATGATGCTCATCTTGCTCCGAGTCCCCGTAGGCTTGAGAGGAGTGCTAGGGATGTCGTCATCATCCATGGGGAGGTCTGACATTTCAGAGTCAGAAGGGTCCAAATGTAGGATACTGTCATCTATAGGGCGTTGTGGAGGAACATGTTTTATTTTGGGTTTGTTATATTTAGTTCTGTAGACAGAAGACTTTTTTATTTGTGGTCGGGTTGAGGTAATATTTTGAGAGTTTTTCTTTGATGTATGTTTTTGTGGAGCTGTGGAGGATTTATTTTGATTAGAGATGGATTGTTTAGGTATTTGGGCTGTTGCAGAAGGAAAGGAGACAGGTACGGATTTTGGTAATTCAGTTTGGGTTGCTATTGTTTTGGTTGATTTTGTTGCAGCTGCATAAGATAAACCAGGTTTAGGTGTCCGGCTTTCTATTAACTTACGGGCTTCGGGATATGAGATTCTTTGAGAGGCACGTAGGGACTGGATTTCTTTTTCAAACGCCCATTTCGGGCAAGATCTGGAGTATGAAGGATGTTCCTCTTTACAATTTACACATTTAGGAGATGCAGAGCAGGACTCACTGTCGTGGCCAGAAGCACCACAGCGCGCACAGGCAGGTGACCCACGACAGGAGGTTTTAGTATGGCCAAACTTTTGGCACTGGAAGCAACGGATGGGATTTGGTATATATGGTCTGACGGGACATAATAGGTAGCCGGCTTTAATATGAGATGGAATAGTGGGAGACTGAAAAGTTAGGATAATATGTTTAGTATTGATTATTTGATTATTGCGCCGAATAGTGATTCGACGCACAGCGCATACTTTTTCATCTCTTAGGTTTTCAAGTATTTCAGCTTCAGAGCAGTGCAAAAGGTCGGGTTCTGATACGACTCCTCGGGAGATGTTTAGGGAGGTATGAGGTGTCACTGTAACAGTTTTTAGACCAAGGTTTTTTATTTTCATTATTTTGCAAGCTTGTCTATTGTTGGATACTTCTACTAATAGGTCTCCAGATCTTAATTTTTTAACTTTTTTGACTTCTCCTACATTGTCAGTGATACATTTGTGAATTAAAAATGGCGATGTTTCATTAAGGTTACCTTCAATGGAGTGAATAATGAAGAATCGGGCATTCATGTGTGCAAATTGTGTATCGGTGTGTTCATTAGCGGTTGAAAGCGGAACGTTGATGATTGACGAAGAATTTTTCATATCCATGTTGGGGAAAATTGAGATTCGGACCCGACCGCACCACCCACCACGGAGCCCAACGAGGGGATGTGCAATTGCACACCAGTGCTAGTCGGGTCTATACGCTCACAGTACATCCCTTAGGCAGCATCCACCCTTAACGACGTGCCCAGTAGATGACCGATTGCTTGATTCCTAGCAGTTGATCGAGATCAGTACCACCAGCCGATTGATAGACAGGGGAACGCTGTGTACCTCCCGTTTACCCGAAGCCGAGGCCAAAGTAATGTGTTGGAGAAGACTCCTCAATTACCAGGATCCCCATTTCCGGGGACACGGGTCTCCACGCACGGCAAACACGTGGGCAGTTTTCCGCCAATAGAAGCTGATGGCACAGAGCGGCCACAGCTTCTGAAGGGGGGCCCTCACTTCCTGAGAAGAAACCACACCGAGGGAGAAGTGGAAGGAAACAGCAGAAGGAGAGAGGAGGGTAGAAAGTAGAGGAGCGAAAGATCGCTGGGGCCCCTGGATTGCGACACCCGTGAAAACCTAAAGAAGGTCTTCCCCCTGAGGGGGAAAAATACGATTGAACCCCTGAACACCCCCCTTGCATATGCCACTGATAACGCGAGTTAAAAAAAAAAAAAAAAAAAACAGTATTTAAACTTTGCTTTTAGTCATTCTTATATTCACCAAGTATTTCTTATATCACCACAAGCCCTGCTCTCTTCCCCATGGAAGGGTCGAAATTGTTTCCAGATAAGCTTTCCTTTCGGGGATTCTGTCATAGCCCGGGGAAATTTCGCCAGCAAAAGGTGACACATATGACGTTCTTGGAATTCGAGGGGGTTCAGTGGACAAAGACGCTCCTTTGTCTAGATTCCTCATTCCTTTTCCGTTCCCCAACTGTCCAGTTCTGGCACATACAAAAGAGAGCAGCAAAAATAAAGTTTGTAATGTTTCAAACGATGATTAAAAAAAATCAAATGAAGCTCGGGGGTGAGGGGGCACGTACCCCGCCAGAGCTACTCCTATGATTCCTATATAGCATATACCTACCAACAATAGCTTTCTAAGGAAGGATTAACACCGCTCCCAGACCAATTGAAAATTTGGAGGGTCACATGAAGATTTGAGGGGGTCACATGTCGAATTTAAAAGCAGAAAAGGAAATTTCTTTTAAATTTTAAAACAAACGTCCGTTTAAAAATTTTTAGACAAAGTGGGAGGAAAGGGGGATACAGCGCCCCCGTGTGCCGCCCCCTCTTCGACCCTACGCCTATGGTTCATATGTATTGTACTCTTAGGAAAACCTATTAACAATAGCTTCCTAAGGAAGGCTCATCACTGCTCCAGACCTACTGAAATTTTGGGGGTGCACAGGAAACATTTGAGGGGATCACATATTGAATTTTAGAGCAGAAAAGAAAAGTTTCTTTAAAATTTCAAACATGTTTATTTTTTTTTAAATTCACGAAATTGTTCGAGGGGTACAGGGGGACAGGTGACCCCCTGTGCCCACCCCCAACCGACGCTACGCCTATAGTTCATATGTTAAATGAATCATGTTGGCGTTTTTACCGTTCGCGTTTTTTCCGCACACGGAAGAGAATTATTGTAAGCAAACTATTGAGGGGCTAAAATACAGAGGGGCGAATTATATAGATCGCCCCTTCTACTCATTTACCGAGGGGGCGATAACCCCCCCCCCCCCTGTTGGCACGTGCCTGAACTGAAGGCTAAGTGAAAATACAAGTGTTTCTAATTGGGGGGGGGCTGCGCTTTTTTCCGTGCACTTTTTTACGGTGCGCTTTTTTCCGCCCACCACCAAATATACTGGAATAAAAACACATGTCAGCAATGATGCTATTTTGGCAATCCCGCAAGTAATAAGTATTAAAGAGAAAGAGTGGAGCTGTGCTTCTTGTCCTGTAATCACAATTAAAGAAAATATGGTCTTCTGTGACATCTGTAAACAGTGGTTTCATTGGAAATGCCAGGAATTGAAAGATGAGCCAGGTGAAGAAATGTGGGCTTGTAAATCATGTACATAAACACTTATTGTATTTTATGAATTTACTTTTTCTATACATATAATTATTTTTTTTTCAGTAAATATCACATATTTAAATAATATGCATTCAAGAATGCTTG
Source organism: Cheiracanthium punctorium (assembly GCA_038373885.1). NCBI lineage: Eukaryota > Metazoa > Arthropoda > Arachnida > Araneae > Cheiracanthiidae > Cheiracanthium > Cheiracanthium punctorium. The sequence continues at coordinate 68,504 of JAWZYV010011821.1, forward strand.
TGTGCGATACAGAGTTCATCAAAATTGGGCAAATAGTGATGGAAGTTAAAAGATGAGCTATGCGAAGAAGTGCGGACTTGTAAGTCCTGTATATAAAATCATAAATCAGAGCAAAATATCACTTTGTTAAAATCAAGGCTCTAATTATGTTTTATTTTTAATTCCTTGAATGAAGTAAAGAAAGTATTGTGGTCATGAAAGATTTTTGCATTCATATTTTGATGAAAATATATATTTTACCCACCCTCAGATAAATTTTAACAATTTTTTGAGTGAGATCTGTACTTATGTGTGTATGTAGGCACTTACATATACATATGCATGTACGATATATTTTGAACATTCCCGAGTTCATTCAGACCAGTATTTTCATACTGACTGTAGTAGGTATGAATGTATGTATCTTGTATAACTAAAAAAGTATTAATCGTAGAATGTAGAAATTTTATATTTAAAATTGCTGTAACATCTAGTTGTGCACCATCCATTTTGACTGCTATCGACCAGGTAGTTTATTGTCAGGGACACCTAAAAGAAGTATCCTAATTCAATTTCAAATTAAATAAGTTCAAATGAAGTGCATCAAATAAGTGAACAATTTAAGAGTTGTACAAGGAAGTCATGATATTTAATCAGATTTTTTCAATATCTTACATATGACCATATATATTTTCTGTAAACAACTATTATGTATTCAAGGACTCTTGTAATAACTCCACTCAACACACAGTTCATTAGATTAGTCAAAGTTGTGCAGTGTAGGAAATCAAAAGATGGGCCATGCAAAGAAGTGAGCTTGTGAATTTTCCAAAAAAATGCAGAACACAAAGTAACTAACCATTCGAAAGGCGAATTTGTTTCAAAAGAGGATCCTACCAACACTATCAACGATTTAGAGAATGAAAATAAACAGTTAAAAAGCCAACTTAAAGTATGCAGACCCAAAAATAGTTTAACGCAATTTATGGCACTATATTTTTACAGGAGAACGCAGTTGAATAATTTAAGAGCAAATGGCGAAAATATATTTAAATTTCTATGCGATATCAAAAAATATACTGTATATAAAATCTTAAAGACAAAATGCCACTTTATGAAAAATCTGAAAATTAAAAACAGTTCATTATAATTATCGACGAAATTGAGAAAATAATAATGAGGCTTTTCTAGTATTACAATGGTAAGTAAATTCACAAAAACGCAGGAATTAAAGAACCATATTGATTTGTATTGGTTTTATTATTTATAGTTAAAGCTGATTGAAATTAATACAGTATTCATTGTATTAAAGAGGGATTATTCCTTAAGCGGGGGCAGGTCGCCAAGTATATCGAACTCCACCAAAATATGAAGATGGGTAAAAATGTTTACGACGGCGTCATGTCTCAAGTAAACCTAATGCGGAGTTGAGGTGTAGTTGGTTGAAGGAGAAAGTTAAATTGTGATTGGTTGGGAATCTTGACTGTTAACTAGGGTTGTATGAAGGAATTTTGTGATTGGTTGTAAGAATTTAACTAAAACCGACAATCCAAGGTTAGTTTAAAAGTAGATAATCGTTCCGGAGTTTATTTGGAACTTTACGGAATTTGTTCTTTGCATCGAAGGTTTTGGGGCATTTTGTGGATTGAAATCTTTTGTCTTGATTAGGTAAGTTGGCTTTAATTTTGTAGCTATGCATCCTTTGCTAGTCAATTTCAGCATTTTTACTATGTTTGTCATTCTACAAAATGAAGAAAAGGTAATAGAATTTCTAATGGATCTTGAAACGGGAGCTTTGGCCCTACATAAAGTGTTTTGTTCACCCAGAAAGTAGTGTAATTTGTTCAGACAGCGCTAAACAATATTCCGGTGTAGAAAAACTTTTAAAAAATGCAGAACACAAAGTAACTAACCATTCGAAAGGCGAATTTGTTTCAAAAGAGGATCCTACCAACACTATCAACGATTTAGAGAATGAAAATAAACAGTTAAAAAGCCAACTTAAAGTATGCAGACCCAAAAATAGTTTAACGCAATTTATGGCACTATATTTTTACAGGAGAACGCAGTTGAATAATTTAAGAGCAAATGGCGAAAATATATTTAAATTTCTATGCGATATCAAAAAATATACTGTATATAAAATCTTAAAGACAAAATGCCACTTTATGAAAAATCTGAAAATTAAAAACAGTTCATTATAATTATCGACGAAATTGAGAAAATAATAATGAGGCTTTTCTAGTATTACAATGGTAAGTAAATTCACAAAAACGCAGGAATTAAAGAACCATATTGATTTGTATTGGTTTTATTATTTATAGTTAAAGCTGATTGAAATTAATACAGTATTCATTGTATTAAAGAGGGATTATTCCTTAAGCGGGGGCAGGTCGCCAAGTATATCGAACTCCACCAAAATATGAAGATGGGTAAAAATGTTTACGACGGGGTCATGTCTCAAGTAAACCTAATGCGGAGTTGAGGTGTAGTTGGTTGAAGGAGAAAGTTAAATTGTGATTGGTTGGGAATCTTGACTGTTAACTAGGGTTGTATGAAGGAATTTTGTGATTGGTTGTAAGAATTTAACTAAAACCGACAATCCAAGGTTAGTTTAAAAGTAGATAATCGTTCCGGAGTTTATTTGGAACTTTACGGAATTTGTTCTTTGCATCGAAGGTTTTGGGGCATTTTGTGGATTGAAATCTTTTGTCTTGATTAGGTAAGTTGGCTTTAATTTTGTAGCTATGCATCCTTTGCTAGTCAATTTCAGCATTTTTACTATGTTTGTCATTCTACAAAATGAAGAAAAGGTAATAGAATTTCTAATGGATCTTGAAACGGGAGCTTTGGCCCTACATAAAGTGTTTTGTTCACCCAGAAAGTAGTGTAATTTGTTCAGACAGCGCTAAACAATATTCCGGTGTAGAAAAACTTTTAAAAAATGCAGAACACAAAGTAACTAACCATTCGAAAGGCGAATTTGTTTCAAAAGAGGATCCTACCAACACTAAAAAGCCAACTTAAAGTATGCAGACCCAAAAATAGTTTAACGCAATTTATGGCACTATATTTTTACAGGAGAACACAGTTGAATAATTTAAGAACAAATGGCAAAAAGATATTTAAATTTCTATGCGATATCAAAAAAGTGTATCCCGGACCGTTAAAAAATGGTTTAAAAATGAAGAAATTCGTTGTACCTACCGTGGAATCAGAAAATTTAGAGGGAGTATTACCCGAATGTAGCAAAAAAAAATCTAATCTGATTTAGAGGAATTTGACGAAACAGACTGGGATGAATTTTGATTTTTATGGTTAGGGTTAGGATATCGAGTTTTATATTTATTGAGTTTTGCATGAGGTTAGTGTAACTTGTATTGTTTTGTTTTTGGGTATTTTGAAACATGTTCTCTGTGTTTTTGTTTGAAATGACATTTTTTGAAGCAGGGAATAACCTTACGTATCCTACAGCTACGTTTTTAAAGTTCTTTTTTTTTTCAAAAGTTGTATAGCTTTCATTAGTTTCTGAAGAAGGTAAAAGGTAAGTGATTTTTGATTTTTGTTTTTCAAATAGTAGATTTTTATCGGAGGAAAAAATCTGGCGCGAAAAAAAAGCGCCAATTACGCTGTTGGCGACAAAAAAAGTCGCCAAATCAGCCTGCCCCCGCTTACGGTATTATTCCCGTATTAAAATATGTCTGTCTGTTTATTTATACATAGAGAGCACATTGAAGTCTGTAAATAAAATAATTCACATTTGTTGAACCAAAAATGTTTAATGTAAACCTAATTAATTAACAAAAAGAAAATTGGTCATTTCAAATATTATGAAGTCATACGCACAAGTTAAATCCTTAATTATGAAATTTATTAAAAAAGCAAAATAAAATGATAATCTGCAGTATTCTAATCCATGTGATGTGATCTGATCCAGTTGAAAAAGATACATGTATGATTTAACATGCTTCAGTTGAAAAGTTTTGGTATTGAATGTATTTTTCTGATTCTTTAAAAGTACTCTCGTATAATTTCATGTAAATGATTATTTTCTTCAAATGTTTTTGTTTCTCAACAAACACAGCAAGGCCACGAGCGGACGGAAACACAGCACGCACAGCTAAGCAGTGTTGCCAATCCAGAATCTCGTTTTTACCCTCATGTCAGTGATGCCAATGTTTCGGAACAAGTTTCCCCTGTTTTAGGCCCTTATTCAGTTCGATTTAGTAGCTACTAACCCTATTGTTTAGTTACTAAATTTAGTAAAGTGGATTCAGGTAGAATTTGAAGGCTGAGATACTAAACATGTGACCAAAACAAGCTGCTAAATTCTCAATTCACATAATCAAACAAGCTACTAAAATCACGTGATCAAACAGGCTGCTAAATCACAGACTAAATAAAAGCACGCCTGGAACAAGCGCTCTGATTGGTCTACTAGATTCCCTGTTAATTTATCCCTACATTTTCCCTGGCTTCCCTTGGTGTTGGTCACGTGATTTAGTACTAAATAGACCCGTTTACATGTGAAAATGGAAAATCCCCGGTTAAAGCGGGGCCTTCGCAATTAGTAACGGGCCTCCGCGTGTATTTTGATGAGTCATCCAAAGAGGCTCGAATGCTCGAGTCTTCACGTATACATCAGGCATTTCTTAAGCTTCCCAGTGCTTTCAAACGTTATTTAATATAGTTTTAAGTAGTAATTGTGCTACTAATTCAAGTGCGAACTCATTATTAATTTGTTTGCTATGATGCATATTGGCATTAAGAAAATAGATGCATATAATTTGAAGGAAAAACAAAGTAGCGCTTACTCTCATGATTCACGATTGCTTATTTTAGTTTCACAAGTGGATATTTAATGTACTTTAAAATAACTAAATACAGAAATGAGAAGACATTTTATAATGAATATTTCATTAACGTAGTCGTAATTCCTGCGTTATTTTAAACAATTTAACATTAACAGATGATGTATTAAAGCGCATTTCAGTGTTTTCGGGATATCCTGTATATTGGAGAAAATTGATAAAATACGCTCTGTAGCGCAATCCGTGAATTAATTATTCTTTAATAAAGACATTTTATGCCTTATATGTTATTCTTTTGTCGCTTTCTCAGTCGAACTTTGGAATTGAGCAAGAATACTGAACGTTTGTAACACTGGCGTAGCCAGGATTTTGTTTCGGGAGGGGCACAGAAAGTTTTGTCCAACTAATTAATATTCTAATTATTAATTGTAATTAGAAATATTTTAATCATTAATTAATTTTAAATTAAAAAAATATAATTAGTAGTTATAATTAGAAATAATATTCTAATTATAATTAAGAATAAGATTCTAATTGTTAATTCTAATTATAATATTACTTAATTAATAATTTCACAAAAATATCCTTAAATATATATGTTTAAAGATGCTATTCAGTATTAATTTCGCGAGTTAATTAATAATTCTTCAATATATTTATCGCTGTAGATAGATGCTTATGTACCGATTTGTCTGGCGATTATCTCAACCAGATAAGATTTTTTTTTTTTTTTAAATCCAGGCCCGTATCTGCTACTACAATAAGTCTTATTCTACAATATATATTATATAAAGGAAGATACTGAAAAGAAAACTAAATAAATGATATCTCAATAAACGACCGTAGTAAAAAATATTCGTATGTAAAATTTTCTTGTTATAAACAGGAAATATATATAATCTATCCCGTATTTTCAATCAGCTCATTTGCAGCTGCATATAACTAATACATACAGGTTGATTCAAAATTACTGTGACCAATTTTAAAAGCGTATTATTATGTATGATAAATTTTAATTTACCACCAGTTTTATTTTAAAAATTAAACGTTTAAATTACCAATCGAACTACTTTTATCAGTGGGAGTAAATTTTGGCTCCAAATTAGATCCTCAAACCCGAAACGAAATTTTTAAGCTTTTGTAGGAAGGTTGCTCAAATTCTGTTATAAATGAAGCATTTAAAATTCAGAAAAGGCATTTTTTCTAATGTATAACTATCTATACTTTGAAAAGAAATAAAATTTGACTGGCAATCAAGAGCTCCAGGGGGAAAATGTGGACGAAAGGAAGTCCTTGGTGAAAAAGAAAAAAAGAAGCTGAAAAGACTTATCGTTGTAGAAAATCCTCTTCCCTTTTGGAAAGAAACTACAGGTATCGCAATCGACAATTCGTCGTCAGATAAAGAAAATTGCCTATAAAAATTGCAGAAACTAGTTTGTCATCAAATATCTGCAAACACTGTAGAAAAACGAAGAAAACGTTCTTTGTATTTAATGTTACGCAAAGGTAGATACAAAACATGGATAACATCTGATAAAGCGTTGTTTTGTCTGTAATTCACAACTGGCAAAAGAGGAGGTTCAATATATTTCACGCGAACAGCGTCGCAAAGACGCAGCTGTTTTGCAGAAGGCAAGTTGGATGTTAGGACGTTAAGTTCTGGAGCACATTATCAAAGAAAGTAAACGTCTTTACCCCCAAGAAAACTTTGTTTTACACGAAGATTCTGCACCAAGTCATACTGGAAAGTCAACTATCAAATGATTGAAAGATTAAAAAAAAGAATAATAATAACTTTATTTCTCCTAAAAAATGGCTACCATCATCCCTTGACTGTGCTAATTGCGATTATTTTTTTATAGGATACTTGAAAGAACAATTAAATAGACGTAAGGTAAGAACACTTTAAGGGCTTTAAAAAGCAATCAAAGAGATAGTTGGAAAAATACCCCCAAAAATGGTGTAAAAAGCTCTTTCGGCTTGACCTAAATGTTTACGTAAAATGTACTATGCTAAAGGAAACCACAGTGAAAATTTCGTGTAAATAACTTAATTCAATAAAATTTTTGATGCTCTGAAATTGGTCACGTTATTTTTTATGTTAAATGTATTTTATAATGAAGATCACGCAAACACAAACCTACTATTATTTTTATAATTAACAGCCACAGAACAGCGACGCTAATTTAAAAAAATAAACCTTTAATTATAATGCACAGGCTGTACTAACTCAGTTTCTTATTGCAATTAATAAGTCAAAATGTACAGTTTTATGCAGTAACACATAATTAACCTAGAAAATCGTATGACTAGATTTTTTTATTTATCTTTTTATTTTTTCAAAATGCTTGTTTTTAATATAATGTTGCTCACAAATTTAAGATATTCTAAATAATGCAGACACAATATTAAAATAAGAAAGATATAGCTTGAAGAAAATCATCCAAAACTCTGGTTTCTGGAATAAAGTTGTGTGTGTGTGTGTGTGTGTGTGTGTGTGTGATCATTAGATTAAAATAACCTACACAATTCAAATAATATATTCCCCTCAGGAAGACCTTCTTCAGGTTTTCACGGGTGTCGCAATCCCGGGGCCCCAGCGATCCTTCGCTTCTCTTTCCTCTACCCTCCCCTCTCCTTAACTTTATCCTTCACTTTCCCCCTCGGCGTAGTTTCCTCCTTGGAGGTGAGGGCCCCCTTTAGAAGCTGCAGCCACTCTGTGCCGTCAGCTTCTATTGGCGGAAAACTACCCACGTGTTTGCCGTGCGTGGAGACCCGTGTCCCCGGAAATGGGGATCCTGGTAATTGAGGGGTCTTTTCTCCAACACATTGCTTTGGCCTCGGCTTCGGGTAAACGGGAGGTACACAGCGTTCCCCTGTGTATCAATCGGCTGGTGGTACTGATTTCGATCAACTGCTAGGGATCAAGCAATCGGACATCTACTGGGCACGTCGTTAAGGGTGGATGCTGCCTAAGGGATGTACTGTGCGCGTATAGACCCGACTAGCACTGGTGTGCAAATGCACATCCCCTCGTTGGGCTCCGTGGTGGGTGGTGCGGTCGGGTCCGAATTTCAATCTTCCCCAACATGGATATGAAAAATTCATCGTCTATCGTCAATGCTCCGCTGTCAACTTGTAATGAAAACATCGATTCACAATTAGTACACATGAACGCTCGATTCTTCATCGTTCACTACGTTGAAGGTAATTTTAATGAAACATCCCCTTTTTTAATACATAAATGTATCACCGACAATGTAGGAGAAGTAAAAAAAGTTAAAAAATTAAGATCTGGAGACCTATTAGTAGAAGTATCAAACAATAGACAAGCTTCCAAAATAATGAAAATTAAAAACTTCGGCCTAAAAACTGTTACAGTGACCCCTCATACATCCCTAAACAATATATTAAAATAACAAAGATATGACTCAAGGAGAATCTTCCAAAAGCCTTTCTGTATAAGGTTGGTGACAGGATTAGAATATTATTAGAATATTATTCGTATACAATGCAGACACAATATTGAAATAACCCAAACATCACTTGAAAAAACATTCCGAAACTCTTTGGAATAAGGTTAGCCACAAGATTAAAATTTTCTGCACATTGTTAACAAAATACGTATTAAAATAAAACAGACGTCACTAGAAACCCACCAAAATTCTGGTTTTTGGAATTAAGTTGGTTCAAAATATATAGAATTTTTCTACTTACCCAGACAGCACAGCAAACTTGCAGCAAGCTTGATTTATCAAGTCAATAAACTTGAATTAAGCTTGAAAATTTCAAGCGTGTAAGCTTAATGCAAGCTTGAATCAAGTGTTCTAGTTTACACTTGCCCAGCTTGTATTAAGCTTGACATAGCAAGTTTGAATCAAGCTTGACATATCAAGCTTAATTTCAAGCTTAAAAAATTTCCTAAATACACGGGGTGCCCGTCGGTGAACTCGGCTCACGTATTTTATATTTCCACGCATTTTCCCCTCTACACTGAAATTTCAAGTTATTTTAATCTGTTACCATCAAGCGTCCGCGTCTGGGATCAAACTCGGTATCTAAGGGTTGGGACGCCAGTCTCCTAACCACTCGCCAACCTGAGTTGCGCTGATATGACTAAAGTTTGAAGTGACTGCTATGGTTATCACGCCGTTTTCCGGCGAGATCGATCAGTGGCCGATGTGTAGATCTGTTTCTTTTATTTTTCCATGGGATGGATCAAAAGTAAAATAATGTTATGTGTGATTTAGAGACTCTACTAATACGGAAATAAGCATAATATAAACTTAAAAGCAGCACACGTTTTAAAACTTTCAATATCGTGACACTTATGTTGGGCAATACTGGCCAAAATCGAGACAAACGACTGATTTTGAAATCAATTTCGTAGTATAATTGTATTTTATTTTGAAGAATTTCAATATTTGGAAATATAGAATCTTTTTTTTTAAATTCTATGGTCAAGTACATTTATGACTGGTGATAAATTATTTGTTATGTGGATGTGGCTTTCCAAATCAAGCAGTCATCAAGTTGTATTCAAGCTTGACAGTTCAAATGACTTCTCCAAGCTTGCTGCAAGCTTAAAATGAATTGAACTGGCAAGCTTGTATTAATACGTCAAATTCAAAGAAATGTCAAGCTTGATTTAAGCTTATGTGCTGTCTGGGAAGCAGTCTTAAAAAATATAATTAATTGCAATTTTTCGACTTGAATAAGCGTTGAGTTGTTAATTAAATCTCTTCAAAGTACATCTTACATAATATTGGGACGATTAAATGGTAAAAATACACCGGATTTGGTTTCTTTTTAAAAAAGGGAAAAAAACAAACAGACGCACAAAACTTTCCAGAACGGATAAGTTCTTAAAATTATTGAGGGGGAAAGGGTTGCACTCATCGCTAGTTGGTGAGCCCTAAGTCAGGGGGGTCAGGCACTAGAGATGAGATGGACTCAGCCCGAGACTGGTTTGGGCTCGGGCTGAGAGTGCTTGTGAGAAATTTCTCTTTTATTGGACGCATTCCTTGTAAACAGATTTTAAAAAGTGATTCATTGGGGAAATAAACTAATTAATATTATTTGATAAACTTTAATATAACGAATTATGTAGTGCATTAATAGTTCGCTGTTATATTTGTCTTTAATTTTCACAAACGGCAAAATTTACGATATTCTACCAATGAAGTCATTGACTTTTATATACCTATTAGCTGAAGTTTCGGGCTCGGGCTTCGGCACTCTACATAAGTACAAAGTTTTAACGTACAATTTAAAAAAACAAAAAAGGAAAAATAGGTCTGTTTAATTGTTTAACTTAGAAGAAAAATATATTTAATAGAAAGTCACATTTTAATGAGCAACTTAATGTCTCATTTTAGAATCAGAAAATAAAGGTATTAAGCTACGATTTTTCAGATTAATTTCAAAGCAAAACTGCTGTTTTCATTGGTTGCGGTTTTAAATGACAAAGGAAAGCACTTAAGAATATTTAATTTTTTTTTAAACTGTGAGTAGTAAAAATATTAAGAAGAAAACATTACTGAGAGTAATTTTTATTTAAAAAATACAGACTTAGTGGACTGTTGATAGACCTTATTTAGTCGTGAGCCGGATATCCGGTGCTTGTGATTCGGATATCCGATAATATTTCGGATATTGATAAATCAGCCGGATAGCAAGTGCATCCCTAGATATTTCAAATATTCATTTATATTTTACCAGAGCATATAAAATAGTATTTATAAAGTTTTATAAAACTTTAGAACAGAAAAAGAAATTACAGATTTACCCTCTTGTCAGTTGAAAGTGTGGGTATAAAGTAAACATTTCTTAAATTACATATTAATGAAAATATGATAATATAAATTTTTCAACATACTTAAGAAGATATTATGTCGTATGTATTATGTCGTCGTTTATATTATCATTTAAAAACACACAATAAAATATTGAATATTTACTTCCCCTCCATTCCCAAGTTTTCTGCAAATATCTGTTCATCTATGGCTTTTTCCGCTTCCTGTAGATTTGAGTCTTCATTGTTAGCAGGCAAACTATGTATAATTTTTGGAATTTTATTAAAAAATCCTCCTATACTCAGTGGCGGACTAACGCTAAGTGAGGTCCGGGGCGGTCTCCGAGTTTGGGGTCCCCTTTTAAAATTATATTTTTTAACCGAAAATTAAAATTTAAAGCTAACATTCATAACTGAAAAAAAAATTTGGAAAAATTCTATTAAACTTTTTTTTTTTTGTACTTTTACATGTTGGTAAAATCGAAAAATAGTCTGCTTTGACTGGCTCGTAGAAAATTAGTAAATTAGTTCGCCTGAAACTAAAACTCATTTTATTTTGCTGGTACCGGCTGGCCCAAAGCATATAGGAATAACGATAACATAACTCAGTACATTTAAAACTTTTAACTACCTACACTTCGCATATTAAAACATACCTAAACCACTGAGCCTTAAACTTAAATTTGTTTTGAAAGGAAATAGTTCATTCTGCTGAAGACACTTTTATTCAACGGAAACCTGTTTTTAGAGGAAAAATATTTCGGTACCTTTCGATTTCGTTTAAATCCACCTTGTGATCCCAGGGTTATTTTTTGCGACCCCATTTGAGGTAGCAATCCAAAGATTGATAACCATTAGATTACAGAATTACCAAATAATAGTAATTATAATAAAATACTGATTTAAACATTTATAAAATAAAAAAAGTCTCGCCATTTTTAATAAATAGCTTTTTAGTTTCTGGAACTTTTATGTGATTAGTTGTAAGATACAATTTACGTTCTTTACACGCATTTTATATAATTTAGTTTTTCTTCAAATTTCAGTATTCTTTAAATTATAAGCACTTCTGATGAAAATAATGGACAAAAATTTCCATATTTGATTTATTAAATATTATATTTATATTCAAAGAACGAGGGCTTAGGTCTGATTTACACAAAAATGCACCATTAAAGACGTAGAGAAACTATATACAATCAATATTTCTTACAATTAAAGAATTACATTCATGTTGAAAGAAGTTGTTTTTAAATAAATATAAAATTGTAAAGCATAAAATCTAAAATAAAGAATCTAAATATATCAAATTGTTTTTGAAACAGAGATGCTTATTTAAGCCAAAAAGAAGACACCTAATTTTACAGATATTGCAGTATTTAACTAATAATTGATGTTTACAATGACATTCCAAAAGCCTTATTTGTATCTCGAAATTCTACTAAGACATTGCATAAGCGAATATATTAGTTACATATAAAAGGTTGTTATAATAAATATGGACATAAAATACAGTGCAGATTTAGATAACTATTGATTTGGAGAAAAAAGTGTAATTCCAGCGGTTTCCTTACAACAGTTAATACAAGAGTAAAAAATACTTAGAAAATGTATTTTATTAAAAGACATAGAGGTCAAAACGCAATGAAGAATTGCTGGTGCACAAGACATTAAAATTGTTACATACTGAAAAGTAAGTAGTGAAGTTTTATTCATTTAAATTACAATACCATACTACAAATTTATTAGACAATTATTAATGGATTATGTAAATATTTCTGCAAAATTAAAGCTAAAAATTATTACAAATTTATTAGACAATTATCTATGGATTATGTAAATATTTCTTTAAAATTAAAGTAAAAATTATCAAAGGCAGAAATGAGCAAAGAAATATGATCAAATTTAACTGAGTGGATTTTATTTTTTATAAAATATAGTGTATTATGACAGAAATTGCAACCGCACTGTCAAAATGACTGAAAATAGACATTTTGCCTATGTTTGACACCATTATTGGCATACTTTCGTAGCTATGCAAGAGTTGCTATTTATCATGTATGTAATACATTTATAGTAAATAAACATCTTTCTCAAAGATTTTTTAACATCATCTGACAAATAAAGTATCACCTTAAAACAGTATACCTAAGCAATTGAAAGGGCATTAATTAAAAACAAAACAAATGTTTGGAGTATATTAATTTAAATCAGAAAATTATTTATGGAAATTTAAAAAAATAAAATAATCAAAACTGTACTCATAAAGATAAAATATATTTGCGTGCTTTCGCTTTGCTAAATTTGTTGATGACATCATCAAAGTCAACAGTAGCAGCTACTTTTCTTTCTATGGGCAAAATAACCAAATTTGATAATCTTTAGTCCCTATCATTGTCGATCTTAGATAATTTTTAATTAGTTTAAGTTTCGAAAAACTTCTTTCTCACGAGGACCCACAAACACAGGTAGTTAAAAAATACTTCAAAATTGAAAATAAATTGAAAATTGAATTTACAAATTAAAATCACACCCGCACAAAAATGTCAGACATACTGAAAAAAAAATTCATGTTCTATGAATAAAACATTTTTAACAGCATTTTGCGTTGTTCCTGTTTTTAAAATATGATTTCCTCTGGTGAAAAATAGTACGAAGTTGCTGATATTGAGCTGAAGTTTTACTATGCAGTGGAATATGAAAAATTATTTGACATCGGAAGGGTCATCGCTTTATCAGAACAAGATGAGATTACTACGATGAAATATTTGCATGCAATACCTGGCTCAGATTCTTTTATTTCGCTACGCCACGCCAAGATGACGCAGAAATAATTACTGTAGACAAGATTTTTTTTTAGTCGAATTGAATTTATTTCAGTTATTCCATTTACCATTATTAAATTTATTTCAGTTATTCCATTTACCATTACTAATGTAAAAAGTATCAAAACAGCTCACAATCAACTATACAATAGACTCTATAAAAAAGTGCGTAAAGTACGAAACCTGATAATTTTTTTTATATGTTACTTTTTGTTTGAAATGATGTTTGACGATTTTGTTGTAAAATGGTACACAAGTCAGAAATAAATTATGTAGATTTGTGACAACTTCTTTTAATCGCAATATTATTTACTTTTTGTTTATTTTAAATGAAGTATAAGATGTGGTATGTGTAGGGTTACATTTACATAGTATTTTTTCTCCTCAGTTGGCGAATGGAGAAAGTTATGACATTATTTACGAATTATTTTGAGTGTTCCTGTAAATTATGCTAAATGCATGAATTTTAGTACTCATAAAGATAATACTCAGGAATAGTCATAGTGTAGCTTTGAGAAAAAAAGAACTATTTGTGATACATGGAGGGTAAGTTTAATTTTCTGTAGTATTTCTACAGTCGATTAAACTTCTAAAAGTAACGACGAAATGCTCCATGCGTATGAGTGGAATGTCCCAAATAGAGAGGTACTTTTGGGGATTTTTCTTTGAAACAGTTGTACCTTCAAAAAATGTTTTTTCATAATATGAAAATACTAGGTTGATGCTACATCTCCATGCCAATAGTTCTCATGTGGGAAGTTAGCGCCAGCCGTACCAGTCCTTCGAAATTGTATAAGTTAGCGTTAACGACCATGTTTGGGGCCCCGTACGGAGAGTCCCTGGGGGCCTTCAAAAATTTTTAACACTGGATTCACTTTATATGAAGATGTATAACTGCACTGTGCAAAAATTGTTTCTATATCACGTCAGAACCAACATTTAAAGTATTCTTAAAAACTGTATTTTTAATGAAATTGGAAATATTTGGGGGGCCCATATTTAGGGGCTCTCACTATCTTCGAATGAATTTACAATATGAGTTGTTAATATTGAAGGTATATTACCAGATAAAAAGAAAAAATTCTCTGAATTACCTCAGAGCCAGTCGCAGTCGAGAAAATAACGTGTCAAAAATGACCGAAATTATTTCTATGTCGCTCCTGTGGGGACTTTGACACACACACACCCCCCTCCCCCAATAAATCCAAAACTAAAAGAGGTATATTAAAAATATTTAAGATTTTTTTCTTTCCTTGTGTAAGGCAACACAAGAACAAAAAAATCATGAAATTCTGAGATAGTGATGGAAACTTTTCTCTTTTTTACCCGATTTGCTCTTGCAATGCGTCTTAAATGGATCATCAATCAAGCATCTTGTGAAAAGCAGTGATAATAATAATAATAATAACTACATTGGGGGAAACATACTGAAGCAATTCCCAAGTTGGACGACTCGAACAATTTCCTTGTCCCCAGTCTAAGTGTCCCCCCCCCTCAAAATAAATTAATAAAAGTGAACATATTTTGCAAGGAAAATAGCTATACCGATTGGATGTAGATAACAGATAAATAAGTGCAACATCAAACAGCATATCAGCAACATCAAACTGTATTCCCTGATTCCGTTATCATTAGTCAGCAGCCTGCAGGGCAACAGCTAATTTAAGGGCACCAATCATGTAATGGCACAATTGTCTATTGTAGAAAGGTGTTAAGTGTTTCTAGGAAATTTTTGCTTATCTTCGACAATTCTCTAAAACGGTTTGCGTCGGTCATTGATTTTGAGTATCCTGGAAATAATTTCGCCATGGAATGAAAAGAATCGTGCAAAACTTTTGGAGCTTCTCAATATTTTGATTATAAAAAAGGTCTTCCTTTGTAAAAAAATAATTTACATACAGGTCGTGACTAAGACAGTAGGAGGACCTAAGCACTGTTCAGGGGCCCCCTGTACATTCATACCCTGCTGACCCATTATATGTATAGTCACTGGAATTTTTCTGGGCCTATGAAAAAAAACTTAGGGGAGGGGGGGGGGAACTTCAAATAAATTATCTAGAGCGGGGCAAATTTCACACTTGTAACAATTTCATTTCTGATTTTGCTTTCTAGTGCAGTTTTGTTTACATCCTAGACAATGCACTAAAACTCCTGGGGGGGGAGGCAAGCGACCTACCTTGAGCCCCCTTTTTATGGCCGCCTTTGTAGGGGCCCTTAGGCCGAGGCTCCCTATACAGTCATACCAGCTGACACATTTATGTATAGTAACTAGAAGTTTTCAGACGAGAACTTCAAATCTCTTAATAATTCTGGGCCCCAGGATTATTTGGCTTCGTCTCTTGAGATTTCGGTATAATCTTGAACATGAACTTTTTTCTAAACCCACCCAGGTGGTGTAGCTACTAAAGAACCATTCTATCACGCCTTGGGTCTGAAAATCCCGCTTGGGCGCATGGATGTTAACTTGCCCATCCCTTCATAGGAGGAAATGCAGTCCGTCCACTGGGTGTCCCCATGATGAAATGGACAGTAATTCGGGCTTTTGTAGGGGCGAATGCTTGATGAGCAAGTACTCGCACATTAAAGGAGGGGAGAAAGAAAAAAAAGTTTTTATTTAAAGTAAAGTGAAATTGGAATTTAAAAATTTCTAACGATTTTGGGGGCCCCTTATCAGTCGGGACCCGGGGCGGACCACCCCGTTAGTCCGCTACTGCCTATACTTCTACTCAACGGGCAATTTCTTGAGGCCATAATCTCTATTCGAACCGACGAACTGGACAGAAATTTTTTTTGTGCTACCCTAGTCAAAAACACGAGCTTCTGGACCTTGGGAATGGAGGGGAAAGGGCCAGGTGCATAAGCGTAAAGTTTTCAAAATTATTGGGGGGGCCGGGCCCCACAACCATATATATTCACGTCAGTGGCGTATCCAAGGGGGGGGATAGGGGGGTCATAACCCCCCATGAGGAATTTTTTGCAATAAAAAATGTATATTCTTCATTCCCCTATTATACACCCGTATACATATATGTGAGTTGCAGAAGCAATACCCCCCCCCCATGAAAAATTTCTGGCTACGCCACTGATTCACATACATGTAACTTACTCATAGCTGCCAACTACTATGGAATATAATTAACCACTTTCTCTACATGATTTTTCGGCTTAAAATATAGCAAAATTTTTGTGGTTATTATTTTGAAAAAAATTATTAAAAAAATATACTGTTTACGAAAAGTTGTTAATTATATTCCGTAGTAGTTGGCAGCTATGACTTACTGTATATAAGTGTAAATTATTGGAGGCGCTCGAGCTCTATGGGTCCATAGAATTCTACACCTATGTAAGGTAAGTATCCATGTTAGTATCTTCCTACCATGTTATAAGTTAAAAAAATTGGGTTGGCAACAAAGTAATTGCGTTTTTCCGTATGTCAATATTTCGCCTGGCCAAAACTACTGAAGTTAATTATGCGAAATTTGGCACGTACGTGAGTTCTTCAACATAGGTGCTAGATCAGAGAGCATTTTCCAGAATTCGTAATCTTAAGGGGGGTAAGGGGCCAAAAAGTTCTTTTCACATATCCCGCGTGATCTCAAATAAAAATAGAGATATCCATGAAATTCTTTCTGTAAAAGACAGCAGTCACGTATACCTAAAAATTAATTTCAGGACATTTTTAATATTGTCCTCTAAGGAGGATAGAAGCGAAAAAAGGGGGAGGGTGGCCATCTTTTATGGACGAAAAAAAATACTGCCAGTGAAATTCTTACTTTAAAATGTAACAAATATGAATCGTATGTTCAGACACAGCTTACCTGTAATTAAAAACTTGTTGAAAACTTATTTGCTTGAATTTTATACAAGAAAACGCAATTACTTTGTTGCCAACCCAATAGAAGCAAAGTAAAAAATCCAAAGGAGGAAAAAAAACATTTTCGATGAGATAGTGCATTTTAGACACATCTGAACTTTTCTTCATTTCATAATCTGATTTTAATTAACCAGAGCCTGGCAAGGGCAACTTATAGTAACATTGTGTGTTACGTGGCGTCACAATGAATACTGAATCATGATTGAAATCAAAAGAAGGAAATTTTTAAAAGTACAAGTAAAGGTTTTTTTAAACGTTTGTAAATGGAGCGAAATACTTTTTTTATGGTAGTATAAATAAGTTTTCTGTATTTAGTGGTAAATTATTGGGTGGGCTCAGCCCCTAGTCACAATTTATTGGGGGGGATCGAGCCCCACGGGCCCATATAACTCTACGCGTATGGCCAGGTGCCCCTCCTTGAAATTTTATCGTTAGTAGGAAGTAATATTTTTGTATACACCATAGCTTAAAAATACCGCAGGTGGCCATGAAAGCTGATAGCACTTGGGGATACATACTTCACAGGGTACAACGGTAACGAGCTGAGGTTATAGGGAGGGGGAAATTTTTAGTATCCCGGGAGGAGGCTATTGTCCAGATGTATATTTTCTGGTGTGTAGGCGTGTCAAAAGTCACCTCACGTTAGTGATTAAAGGCACTTTTTAACCTTTTTATTGACTTCTTTTTTTCTTCGTTCTCAATGTGAAAGGATCTAGAAAACGTTTATCAGAAAGATTAGACAAATATCACACAACAAGGATTATGAGACGATCCATTTTTACAAATTGCAATATATATATATAACAACTGAAAAAATTTCGGGGGGGGGGGGCACGGGCCCGGTGGGCCCCTCCCTGGCTACGCCAGTGTTTGTACATAATATTAACTACATTTGAAGTTTCTATATAAACGGGCAAAAATCAATAATTTATAATTTACTGTATTTCTCCACTGTACCAGATGTAAGTCTGAATCACATAATCAAGGCATATATAACTGATAAATAACATTTTCAACTGGCAAAATTAAATTGTCTAAATAGTATCACAACGTCATACTTATTTACAAGAATAAAAACTACTCAAGTAATACGATTTCTGATTAAAATAATTTATTTATAAATGACACATGAGTAATTATTCACTAAACATGATTTACATACATATTTTTAGAATTTCTAAATACATTATAAGCGTTCACTTACCTTTACATTCAGAGCAAAATGTTCGAATTTTAGGATAAATTTGCATGAAAGAAAATGGCGCAAGATTCACAAAACGATTACCTACATCTAAAGTTCTTTAGTACGACAAAAGTATAAAAAAATTGTTTTAAAATAATAAAATAATATAACATTTATAATACTTAGAATAATGAAATAGAATACTGTGACTGTGGAAAACAGGCCTCAATGATAAACTCATTTTTAGCGATGGCAACTCATAAGCAGGCCCGTTGCTTAGCGATGGCCCCGGTTAAAGCGGAGTACAGGGAAAAACTCGCAATGCATCATGGGAAAGCGGGGTTGACTCTGCATTAACCCTCCTTTCGACCAGGAATCGTTCTACCCCGCATTTTTCCCCCTAAGTAGGGGAAGCGGGGTAGAAAGCAGTGTAGGTCCCGGGATTTACTCCGCATTTTTGCACATGTAAACGGCCCCAATGTATCTGAATTCCTATTTACGAACATTTAGTATCTCCGCCCACTTACTAACTAACGCCCTTATTCAGATAGATTTAGTAGCTACTAACCCTATTGTTTAGTTACTAAATTTAGTAAAGTGGATTCAGATAGAATTTGGAGGCGGAGATACTAAACACGTGACCAAAACAAGCTGCTAAATCACCGACTAATATGCGTTTCACACTTGCGTCGGTTTGACGACGCTCGCGCCAGTTTTGCCTAGTGTGAAAGCCAGGGAGGTAGAGACCTGGAGAAAAACGTTGAACGGCACTCAGCTTCAGAATTGACATCCTTCATGTATGGAAATAGGGGGCGCTAGGTTAGACCGGCTCCCCTATTCGCGGCTAAAACACTGTTGTTTGGTTTGTGTTTTTGTTTTGTTCCGTTAGAACCTTCCGTTCCAGTTTTTTAATTAGAAAAAACGCATAATTTATTTTTGTTTTGTGCTTCGGTTATTTAAAAATAAAAGTGAGAAAATTTAACGGTAAGATTACACTCAGAACAGATTAAATATATTTATTAAAACTTAAAGGCTATTTATTTTTGTATTAAAAATATTTTAATTATTTGAAAAACCAAAAAAATAAATGAAATCAGAACAAATACCTTATTTTAAAAAAATCGAATTAATTAAAATTTCTACACAAATAATCAATGTAACAATATCTCTCAAGGTAATTAATGGTTTAGAAAATGATTAAAATGTGTATGCATTGTCACACCTTGCTATTTAAACACTATAAAAAATTGTTTTCAAAACGAAAAGCAAAACATATATATGACTGCAATAGCTATTTTTCAGTAGAAAAAATGTTTAAAAACTCAGGCGACGATTAGAAAAAGAACTGGATGCCAAGTGTAAAGCATCGAGAACTGTATTTGTTTCCCGCGGTAATCGTTACGATAGGGTACGGCAAGGAATGCTGCGGACACTTGCCGTCACCTTCGCCCGAAACATACGATAAAGCTTCGGTAGCTACTTTTCGACATCTCCGAAGCTCGCTCAAAGATTGTAGTACTCAGAGTACTTTTATTATCTAAAAATAACAGACAGTAAGTTGATTATATTTTCCTTTATTTTTGTTACGATTAAAATAAAGCGATAATAATATATTTTGTGCTTATTTCAAAGTACCAATTAGCTTATAGCAGACGCTAAAAAAATACTCAATTCTTCGGAACATAAACATAAATTACGTAAAAACACATGTGTTGTATAAAGTTAAGCATTCAAAAAATGTTTAGAATAACATTTTATGAAACAAAACGATTCTAATTCTTGTAAAAGTTGTTTTTATATCACAAACGCATATGCACCATATGATAAACATGGGAGTCGGTCGGTAGTGGCGCCATCGTGTGGTTATCTTTTTCCGAACTTAAAAAGTGCCATTTCGTTATACGGACGTTTCTCTCCAGATCTCTACCTCCCTGGTGAACACAACTGGCGTGAGCGAAAGACCCAACTGGCGCGAGCGTCGTCAAACCGGCGCGAACGACGCAAGTGTGAAATGCCTATAAATAAACCCACGCCTGGAACAAGCGCTCTGATTGGTCTACTAGATTCCCTGTTAACTTATCCCTACATTTTCCCTGACTTCCCTTGGTGTTGGTCACGTGATTTAGTACTAAATGTATCTGAATCCCGATTTACAAACATTTAGTATCTCCGCCCACTTACTAACTTAGTAACTGAACAATAGGTTTAGTAGCTACTAAATCTATCTGCATAGTAGCCTTAGTAACTGAATAAGGTTACTAAACCTATCTGCATAGTAGCCTTAAGCCTCAAAAGTCCCTGTTTTCCCCTTTCTTCAAGCATAGCTCACTGGGATATATACAGGCTGTCCGAAAAGCTCAGTTTTTGCGTACGAGTAAATTTTTGCTTCTTCGCCGATTTGTCACTTTTACCCAACTGTATCACTGTTGCCAACTCTGCCTCAGAAAAAGTTCGTGGTAAATTGGCAATACCGAAGTATTTTGTAAATCGAAAATGAATGTCCAAATGTCTCAAAGAGCTTTAACAGATAAGCATATTTCAGCAGCATAAGCACGTAAACGCCGAAAAATTTATATTTTTTTTTCTCAGCTTAAAAATATATTTAGCCATTTGTGCAGGCCGGATTTACACATTTTTGCGCCCCCCCCTCTCGAAAAATTAATCAATAGTTCCAATTTAATATGCATAATAATTCGTTTTTTCTCATCAGCACTATATGTCACGAAAAAGGTGTTTTATAAAGTACAGCTTTTTTTTTAAGATTTCAGATAATTTCCATTATCTATTATCATTTCGATAGGAAGACCCTGGATTTTACCATTTAAAGCCACGAAACAGTTCAGTTTTGTGAAACTTGTGAAAAGTCTTCGCAAAACAGAGGATTGCATTGTAAACTTCGTGGGATTTTTGGACACGTTAGACGTCCTTGAACACGTTGACTTTCTGCAAAACTTCAGTATTAGTTTCTGTTCAGAGCACTTTTATGAGTAACAAAAGGCGAACATATTTCTAAACAGTATTTTAGGGACAAACCAAGCATTGTCCTCGAATCCAAGGAAAACTTGGGGACACTACAAAATATTTTTGGGGACTTATTCGAAGACACAACATATTACCATGTATACCCATACTTTAAATCTTGACTGACTTTCATACTTAAAAATTAACTCTATAGCTCTTTATATCAAATGTGTATTCTTATTCTAATAAATTAATGGAAGTATTTCATTCATTTATAAATATTTATTTAAACCAGAAATATGAAAGGAACATCATGTTGAAATATTGCAATTTATTCAAAATCTAACTCTTGGAATAGTATTTGTATTTTTCTGAAGACATTGCTTTTTACATTGGATCATTTTATGAAATTTTGCATGAAACTTTGTATACCCTCTAAAAAAGTATTCGAGTGCAAGAAAATTTTCGTTCGTCAATTTCATATTTAAAGCATGGTTCTTCATGAAAAGTGATTAATCATTAACAAAACTGAAATGGGAAATTCGGCTCATAGTCGGATACTTTATTGAATGTCTGTACACGCTACAAATACGTTTTCAGAGATCGAATTTCATTGTTTCTCTGAGTAGATGGCACTTTTAGTCGGTTTATTTTTCTTATTTCTTCAGATTTTTCTGAAAGAAATAAACTAAACGGAAATTTTCAGGGAAAAAAGTACAAATCTTTAAATTTGGGGACAAAATGAAAAAAGATCTATATTTGGGGACTGTCCTCTAATTTCGAGGACGTATGGTTACCTTAGGGTAACATAACAGAATCAGAATGCACTTTTTCTGGCGATCTTTTAGATGGAACTAAGAAACCAGAAATGCTCGTTTCATTAATTGCGCGATGTTTCACCGATATATTTTGGATGAAAGCGTTGATAATGCGCTTTCAAATTTTTTAAAATTATAGACGCATTACACTCAAAGCAATAGAGCATTTCGACGTGACGTATCTGTGACGTCAGCTGAGTGACAGCTTCGCGCATCGTTCTGCGCATGCTATTTCTTTACCTTAATGTATTATTTAGCAATCTCAGTAATCCGTATAAACTACGTGTAATCTGAGGAGGTTCATTGGGTTTTCGGATTAGGAACGCAGCCCCACTGCGAAGAATGTAAACAAACTGCAGAATAGCAAGCAACAGGCGTTTCAGTTTAGACAGCAATCCACGACTGTGCACGAAAGAATGTACATTATTTATTTAGAAATATGGAAGAAATTTTAAAGCTGTCAGCAACTAATTAAACTCTAATTGAAAATTAGATATTGTTTCTAGTTTAGGATTGTGATATTTTATCATGATTTTTAAATATATGGATAATTTGTCTCCAATGTAATTTGAAGCTATGACTATGACTAGATAGGTTTATCCTTAGATTGACATGAATTTTAGTGCATGCTTTCTGTGGATAACACTTTCTGGTGGGGTTTCTGTTATGAAATGTGCATATAAAATGCATTAATAAATCAATAAAAAACATGAAAGAATTGGTTTGTTGATTATTTTTTAAAAACATATTTTGATTAAAAAGTCAATTTATACATTGTTTACAGAACTAGTTTTGTACCAGTGGTTGATTTTTTAAAAAAATAATAAATAAATAAAACAGGAAGTTTCTTATGTTGAAACTGGCATGTGATGTGTTAATGTATGATTACTTATTGTTGCTTATGCTAAAATAAAAAAAAAACTATAGAATCTACTTTTTCAAAATCACTAAACTTGGATACCAGCCTTTTTATTCTTTTGCAGTATTCTAAATTAGGTATGGAATGGAACTTAAATATCTTGAATAAATGAGTTTTTTCTATTAAACTGACACTCTCTTTTATTTCACCTTCTTATCTCAATTCTTTCTGTTGTTTCTTTGACTTCGTGAAATCAAGATTATACTGTTGTTGTTCTCGTGTCCATGGACAGCTGATTAAATGGTTCAACTGTACTTCGTTAAAATAAATCCTTATTCTTTTACCTAAAACTATTTCCACTCTGTTCTGCGTGGAGCTGATATTAGGATTAGAAATTATTCTGGAGATTTTTTGGTACTTACATATTATACCGGTGGTCATTTCCGACAAAGTATTTTTTCATCAAATGTGCTGGAAACTATTGCCAATCGTATTCGAAACCATTAATAATTTCATGTGATCGGCATTTATCTTGGCCAGAAATCGCTTGTCTTGTTTGTGTGCCGGGATAATACGCCAGTAGCAATTTTTCTATGAATACTGTTCTTATCTGCTGTTTAGATTCAAGAACCTAAATCATTTTATGCAGCCAAATATTGTCAAATATGATGCTTTTTTTTTCTTTCAATTTTTTTGTAAATAACTTCTAAAGTAATTTAAATTGGCTGACTGACATCTGATTTTTTTAATATCTATCGCTTGCATGTAGTCTGTTTCCTGTGTAAATTATGTGAAAACATATTTTCAAGTAACACTGTAATTTACGATGTTGAAAAATAATTCTCTTACATACAATCATCATGGAAGAATATAACTGTAAAAATCTATATACTACTCCTTTTATTATGATTTTTTTTTTATATCAAATCATTGAACTAATAAATCTGATATGGACACCACATGACTTCCTTGTACCTCTATTAAACCAGATATATTTTTGGGGCACTTCATCTAAACTTATTTCGTTTGAAAGAGACAAAATATTACAATTCTAAAGTTTACCGCCAAGCTGAGTTCAATTTTAAAGATTTGTTTCACTTAATTGGGCAATATTTTGACAAAAGCCAATAAGCTTGTGATAGCGAGATTTCAGTCCCAGCTGAAACAGTTATTCATCACAGATTTTTAATGAAATGAAGGTATCTATAGACCCTTAATATATTTTAAGTCTTTTGGGTGACCCTGTAAATAAATTACTCAGTTCACAGCAATCAAAAGCACAGTTAGATGTTACAATAGTTCTAAATACAAAATTTCAACATTCTACGGTTAAAAGTTTTAGAGTCATGCAAAATGCATAATTATTTTTGGTGTTAAATTAGCGATATTTTGGCAAAACTCAACACGGTGGATGACAAATAGCGAGATTCTGTGCATGGACCAAACAATGAACAACTACAGACATAATATATTATAAGACAGTGGCGTAGCCAAGGGGGGGGGGATAAGGGATCACAACACACACACACACACCCTGAAATTTTTGCAATACAAAATGTATATTCTTCACTCCCTTACCACACACATGTATACATATATGTGAGTTACAATAGTAACCCCCCCCCCATGTAAAATTTCTGGCTACGCCACTATTTGAAGATGTCTATAGACATTAATGTATTGGAATTCTGGTAGTTGCATATTATCCTGATAGACATTTGTGCCAAATTATTTTTTCAGAAAATGTGCGGGCAAACTGTAGCCAATTGTATTCGGAACCATCATGATTTTATGCAACCTGCATAAGCGAAAAATCGCTCGTCTTGGCAGACTGCAAGGACACATGCACGTACCAAAATTCTTTTGGGTGCTCCTGTAAATAAACTCTCCAGTAGATTGGAATAAAAAATCTAGGTGTACAACTATATGTTGCAACAATCTTATATATAAAATCTCAGCAATCTACGACTAATAGTCTTTGAGATATGCAAATTAAATATATACATATATACACCAAAAGTTGCCAAGTTTGGAGACTTTAGATGCAGTTTTTGAGGGAGGTGGCTGAACGTCACCGGACCATTATCCAACCATATGGTAAGATGTTATTCTGCTTGAAATGAATGAATGTTTCTAAAACTGCCATTGGCTGTAATTTGTTGGAATTTTTCTGAGTGCTCCTGTAGAACTGTAAATGATAAAGATACCATTTTTGATGGCAAGATTCATTTTGTAATCCTTAACAACATATATCACTTTTGATTCATTTGAAATAACTTAATATCTCTAAATTACACTTTAAGGAATTTCTGCCCATAAAGCATAATGTATGGATGTAGATACTACAACAATCCTAAATGTAAAATTTCAACATTGTAGGACTCATAGTTTTTAAGATATGTAAGTTACCTACATACACACGTACGTACAGGCGCCAGGAAACACTGATCTAAATGGTCTAGCTGTCAGTCAGAATGCTTGTACATGAACTTATATGAACATACATACATGTGTACAATGAGATGTCAAGCAAAAACTCAGTAAATTTAGAGGTAGTCAAAATCTGGATACCGAATTCTTTTTGCGATCACATTATTTCTTTGTACGTCATACAAGGAAGTAAAAATATTGGTGTTTATAAATTGTATAGACACACACAAACATACAGTGCCCCTAGAAAGTGATAACATGCTTTAATTCTTTATCTATTAAAGTTAATTAGGCAGTGTGAATTGAATAAATGTTTAAAATAAGGTTAAAAAAAAGACTATGTTAAGAGAAAATTCCTCTTGTTAATTTTCACAGAGTTACTCTTTTTAAAATTTCATAGAACTACCTTACAAAAAAATTCCTAGAAAATAAAATGTACCCCATGCACAAATGAGGTGATGGACAAAATTTCAGCCTTTCATCATATAACGTCTTAAGGGTTATCTATAAACAAAGGTGACTGGGGTCTATACTTGAATTTGAATGTAAAATATTCTTTCATAATATCTATATGACCCTTAAAATGTGATTGCGATTTTTTTCCTTTCAAGAGCTACTGAAAATTGGTTTAAGTCAGTACTCATTATCTTCACACTTTTCAGGATATAATTCTCAAATTTTGTACATCACCTCATCAGAATATGGAGCACATTTTACTGATTGGGGGATATTTTTGTATGCGGGTTATATACAAAAAGTGTAACTTTTTGGAAATTAATGAATGAAATTTTTCAATGAGAAAACATTTAATTGCTCCAGGGCTAGCGGCAATTTCTAGCAAAAAAAGGTGCCGGAGCCTTAATATTCTTGTGTTAATACTCAGTAGCGAACTGCAAACCCCTGCAATATGGGGTTGGTAGCACATTTAATTAAAATAACTATAATTTAAAGATTTTCCCATATAATAATTATTTCACAGAACAGTGATATAAAATTAAATAGTCGGAAATTAGCAGGAAGAAATATAAACATTATACAGAAAACACCCAAATTCTGGTGGTCTCAGGACTCTCAAAATTGGTCAAGGTGAAGCGAATATGATTTGTCTTTTCTGCTAAAATCGGTTAATTCCTAGTTTATGGTGCTTCTTGGCAATTTTCCAAAAATCGCCAATTTGGCGCGTTTTCCCGTCTTGTCTCTGGGAGCCAAGATGCTCCCAAAGACACTACGGGAAAACGCACCCAAACTAGCGATAGATACAAAAAATAAGCAAATTAAAAAGCGTAAATATTGAAGTTTTAAACAACAAAAATTATTGTACTTACATAACTTGTTGAACAACTGATTTTTTATTTTATTTAAATAATCATATTCGTCGTCGCATAAGTCATAGTGGTTTTTATTTTTTATTTTTATGTTTGTGGATACTATTTTAGAAGAGATTTTCTGTAATCTAAAACGAATTTTAAAATCTAAACACTAAACCATAAACCTAAAATCAAAACACTAATCATAAACCATTCAGGTAAAGCAATTTTCTGAAATCTAAAACCGATTTTTTGAACTCTAAAATTTTCTTTTAGCTGCAATCAGTCGTTCTTTCGTAATCCATTCAAGAAAAAGAGATTTTTTGAAATCTAAAATGAATTTTCTAAAATCTAATGCTAAAATTTTTCGTTTAGCCACAACCATACACCACGCAATTTAGCAAAGCACGCTTACCTTCTCTCAAAAAGCATATAATCCACAGTGAAAATCCACAAACACAATTAACGGAAAAAAATTAGTTTATCCAAAAAAACGGATCCGAAAAATACGAGTACAAGGAAACGAAAACGTTTGTCGTTAACCCTCGGAGTTTCCATAAGAAATGGCTTTTGGAATTCAAACCAACCGCCGCGCATGCGCTCCGTTCAAAACATTCTCGAGCCAAAACTAAAATATACCATATATGATTCTGCTCCCATACAAACACAGCTGCGCATGCGTTAAATCGAAGAAACGAAACGACGTAACTCATGTAAAGCAATACTAACAACATTGACTAAAACATCTCACAAGTGCTTACATGTACTTATAGATTCGGTTAACTAAAATTTAATTACTTTTTATGTGAGGGGGGGCTGTGCCCCCCCAACCCCCCCTTCTCTTTTTAGTAGAATAAATTTAATAATGTAAACAAATAAGAGTCCCGTCAGAGGCAAAAACGCGCACTACAGAAACAAAATGGCGGATCTCCACATGGTTGCCAGAACGCAAACTAAAGTCGCCAAGGTTGCCAGAATATACCCGTTATCGCCTCCTTGGCGAAGAAGCACCATAAACTAGGAATCAGCCGTATTCATGAGCTTTGCTGGGTTTTGCCTAATATGTAAAAATTCACCCAGAAAAAAGAAATACAGGGCCAGAGTTCCAGCTTTTCATTTCTGTTCTAACTTGAAACAAAATTCAAAAATGTAATTGTAGAATTGTTTAGTACAGTTTTATGAGCTAACACTGCGAAACAGAAATGTTTTCCATCTGATAATAAAAAGGCAGAAGCTTTATGTAACATAATGGAATTATAAATTTACATTTTGCACTCATGTTTAGTGTCAATTTAAATAATTATGCAACTAAGTAAAGATTACATTAATTGGTCTACGTCTTTAATTTAGTTGATTTATTGGATTATTTTTTAAATTCATATTCATATGTATTAGATTAATTACATGTACAAATATGTTATGCGATGCATATGTTACACTTTTTTTATTATTGGGATAACTGGTCCTATTTTACAGGCCTTTACATATTTAAAAGAACACTATGATAAATAATAACAAGGAGTACATTTTATTTTTTATAAAAGAAAGAAAACAATCTGAATATATCGTAATAGGAATTTAAATAAACAATTCTTTAATATTAATATTAATGGAATTTGATGTTTTCTAGGGCATACAGAATATCCGATGAATTATAATTCCAAAACAAAACTTTATTCTTGCATAAATCTCACAACGTAAGAAAATTTCGCATGCAAAATAATGATATTTGTAAACAAACAGTAATCCGAATAACCTGCCGAATCTTAAAACAAACGTTGTGTTCACTCCCGTACATAATGTTGTTTTTCCGAACGCAGTACTAGCGGAAAAAGTCGCTTGAAATATCATTGAAATATTATATGTTAAGCTTTTTAAAATATTAAACGCCACCTGGGACACAAAAGTCGAAGGTCTGATTAACAAATTCCATCCATTACAATCATCCAAAAAATTAAATTTAATACTTTTTTTGAATGTTGAAAATCGGGTTTTTCCCATTGAAATACATTACGAGAACCCCAAGCTGTCACGCAAGACGGCGACCGATCGCAGAGAGGAACCTCCCGCCGAAATGCTCTATAGACTTTTTCCCGAGCAGACATATTTACCGTTCTGTGCGTGTACGTTGGGCTCTTTTTTCGGGAACGTTGGGATATCGGAAGAACACAGACAATCAGACGCCTTTTCGATGATAACTTACTTTGAATAATTGTTCTCTCCGGTACACCTCCTTTCCTCAATGTGATTGTTCTGCAGCGGATCTCTTAGTTCTGCGACACATGTCGTCGACTTGGAAATGGTCTGTGCTGGGGTGCTCTGCGAGCAATTCTGTGTCTGCGAGGGAGCCGGGGGGGTTAATGGATCGCCACACGTGGGTTTTCTATAGATAAGATATTGTACTAGGGAAAAAAAGATTCTTTCGGAAGCCATAAACGTGTTTTTCTTGGGCAATAATCACTTAAAGTAAGTCGTTTTCGTTCCTCCCTTCCAGTCCTTTTCCTCATCCGTGATTGTTCTGTGTTCTGCGCCCTAGGCCATGGCCTAGGTTGGCCTTATGGGAAATCCGGCCCTGCATTTGTGGATACTTTTAACTTTGATTTTAGGCACATTTCCTCCGGCAGAGTTGGCAACAGTGATACAGTTGGGTAAAAGCGACAAATCGGCGAAGAAGCAAAAATTTACTCGCACGCAAAATCCCATAGGAAAAACTGGTTTTTGGACAGCCTGTATTTATCCCAGTGAGCCATGCTTCAAGAAATGTAATGAACTATTGTAGCGTCATCTGGTGTTATTATAGTGGGGAGGAAAATCGGGCTTGCCCCCTGACCAAGCGAGCCGGCCAGATTTCATCCAGAGCTCTATAAGGCAGAATTGATTGAATAGATTTTTAAAAAACTGAAATTCTTCCAGCCGAGTACGTAAATAAAATCTGGAAGAATTTCAGATTTTTTTTTTTTTTTTTTTTTTTTTTTTGGAGGAGAGGGACCGATGTGTTGAGTTACGCCTCGAAAATTGAGTTACGCCTCGGCCTCTCAAGAGCTAAATCCGCCACTGGATAAATTTCCTATTTCAAATTTGCGAATAATAATTGAGTTTTTGGAAAACGCACAACTTGACAGAAATATGGAAATTATTGTAAAGTATAAAGGATTATTGATTAAATTATTATGTACCTATTTTGTTCATTTGCCTTATGATCGATTTTGTTTTCCTTTGAGGGCTGAACATGTACGGAATTTAAGAGCAGAAAACAGAAGTTTCTCTTTGAATTTTTAAACATATGTTTTAAAAGATTTTGAGAGAATGTGTCCCCCCCCCTCCCTTGTGAGAAAACGTGTCAATTTCAAATTCTGCAAAGTTTAATTAAAAATCCAAATGATGGCGCTGCAATTGCCAGTTCAGCTCTTTTTGTCTAATTTTCAGAAGCCATTTGGCTATTTTGATAAATTTTTATCTGGCAACCCTGTTTATAAACCGGGTATGGGTAATGGCTTCGAATGGATAGGTGAGTAGCACTGGTTGCGAGATGCATTTTAGCCGGGCCAATACCGCGTCTGCGCATGCTCCGCGAGATCGAGAGACCGGAAGTTAAGATTGTTATGCAGATTGTTTGCAATGCTCTACTTTTGTGTTCATTTTTCTGTTTGAAAATTCAGCTTTTAAAATGCCCTTAAAATAAAAAGTTTTCCTAAAGTAACGATTGACAATAAGAAAACAATAAAAATACATGGTCTTTGAAATAAGCATTTTCAATAATAAATATAAACAAATATACTGGTATTTTTCTACTTACATGTACTACATTTTTTTAAAAAATTCGGTTAATTTAAATAAATTTGTAAGTATCAGGTATTTTTTGAATGTTTTAAAACTAAAAGTAACTGCTCTGTAATAATAGGATGCAATAAATAAGTTACATACATTGTTTTGTTTTTCTTTAAATAAATAAAAAAATAAGCTGATAAATATATATTTAAATATATAATAGGTAAGTATTAAATATATACATCCATTAGTTTTGTACTTTAGATCAGATAGATATTTAAAAAACAATATTCTTCTACACATGTCTCAAAAAAGTAATGAGATGTTTCATAATATTATGTTAGTTAATTTTGTATATATAATGAGAAATGTAATTAGGCATTATTTATTCTGTATTATACACACAGGAGTTTTATAATAAAATTAATTGTCATTGGTTAAATTTAACTAAATAAATGTTTGCATTTTTACTATATGTATTTGTAGACTAGCGGGTAAGATATGAGAAAATATTCTTAAGGGTATACGTCTAATGTCTAAGAAACAAAATCTGTCTCACTTGGTACACGGATTAAAATAAAGTAATTGTATCAAGGATTCAAAAAACATTCAGGAAGTCTTTACAAGCTGCACTACACATTGATATAAATTTGAAAATGGTGCCTTTTATGAAACTTTCAGAAAAAATCTTAAACATAAAAGTGCACAGAAAAATTAACAATATATAAAGACTAAATTACTTGTGCTTTTGTATGTTCATAAGACAGTATGGTAATAATTATATAATGTTAATTTTGCAATTTTCTTTGAATGTGACTGCAACTGAAAAACAATAGACACACAGTAATAAGGGATTTTTTTTCTTTTGAGTTCAATATAAGAATATTGTTTTAATACTAAAGAATACTTCAGTATTATAATACTATTACAATTTACTATTGTAATAGTATAATACTGGCACAGTCAACACTCCTTATATTGACCATACATTACAAATAGCAGTAATAAAACCCGGACTGTAATTACAAAAAAATACTTTTATGAAACACACAGATAAAGTGCAGTATGAGTATTTTGAGTGGCACAAAGAGTCCACCCTTTTCCAGCTGCAGCGCAACCGAAAACCAACAGCAAATCAGAGCCTCACTTTATCGATTGGCACTTTTGAAGCTAAAGAATAGTGAACTCTCTTTACCATCTGAAAAGTTTATTACGCTTTTTTTCTTTATCTGTGTGTTTAATGCTAAGTATTTTATCGGTGGTCAGTCCAGGAATTTTTTCTAGGCTCTCATTTTTGTGAATTTCAATACTAATTTTGCGAAATTCAACACTGATTTTTGTGAATTTTCATACCAATTTTTAATAAAAGTCACTTTTTTGTTAAAATAATTGATAAAGCAGATTAAATTGTAAGGTAAAAGGCCATTGTTAAAACAGATTAAATTGTAAGGCAAAATAGACCCAGTTTTCGTTTGCATCGACCCCTGTTTATTGTAAACACCAGTTTTGTTAATAATCCCTGAGTGTGTATACCAATATGCTGCTTTTTTTTTCTTCTTTCATAAAAACTGTCCAGTGTCATCTTATCCCAATTCAACAGACACTCTTTTCGTAATTTTTCCAAAAAGAACATGTTCCCAAACATCAATTTGAAATGACTTTAGTGCAGTTGCGGGTACACCCTTCTCTTGACTACAAGTAAACCTAAAAATTTCTCAAGTTGCTAAAGAGTTTAACCTGTTCACTCTCATCATTGAAAAGGCACAATGAAGAATACTTCTTTACCGATGTAGCTTCCAAACATGCGTCAAAGATAGAAGGTGAGTCTGTAGCATTTTTTCAATGATGGCAATGAAAAGGTTAAACATGGGTTCAAAATTACAAATGAATGGGGGGTGAAGGAATGAGTCATCTCTGATAAAAATCCTTCATCTTCTCCTTCTTGAAATTTTGTCATGCGAAACTCAGATGTAGTCTTCAGTGTTACGGTAAAACTTTGTGAAATATTGTTTTTTTTTTTTATAAAAAAAATGCCTTTAATAAAAAATTCAGAAATTTACATTAAAAAGCCTTAATTTACGTTTCATATGTAAATTAAATTTATAATTTAACATTTTTATGCTTTTATTTTTCATCGGCTAAAGCAAATTGAAGATCTGGTAATAAAATTTAGGGGTTAGGTGCATCTCCCCCATGCCTATCCCCAAACTTCGTCTAAAAAAATTGTTAAATAAACATTTGTTTGATTTTATTTTTAGAAACTTTAAACAAAATTTTTAAGAAACTTTCCTTTTCTGCTCTTATATTGGATATGTGCCGCCCCTTCAAATCTCCCTGTGCCTCACCAAAATTTCAGTAGGTCTGGAAGCGGTGAAGCCTTCCGCCTTCTTTATAAAGTTCTTGTTATTAGGTTTTCCTAAGAATGTAATGCATATGAACCATAGGCGTAGTATCGAGGGGGGTAGGGACGCAGAGGGACACGTGTCCCCCCCCCCCAACAACTTCGTCTCAAAATCTTTTCATTTTAAAAATTTGTTTGACAGGTCGTATTAACTGTTCCAATTAAAAATGCAAAAATAAATTCCAGTCTGCGTCTTGACAAAATATGAAAAACAAAACAAAACTGACCACTGTCAAGGTTGTTTATAGAGTCATAGTAACCAAACTAAGTGAAATATATATGAAAATTATGCTTGTCCTTTTGGATAGCGTGACGGAAAAGATAAATTAAATTATTGAAATAAATTCATTTGAATACATTATATAGACTCAGTTGAAAGTGTGATATAGTATTTGACAGTGTATTTCATAATTAAAAGCATTGCTTAAATGCATAAATCTTCTTTAGAAAATAAAACGAAAGTAACTGTAATTGAATTTAAAAACAAATCTTTAAAATTCACAGCAAGGCGTCACTGATAATTTGATATCATTATTTTTAAGACCCATATTTAAAATTCATATAGCTATAAAGTTCAAATGCTGCATCATAAATTTTTAACCCGTTAAGGGTTTCTGCATGGGGATATAATATATTCTTAAATGTAAAATGTGTGTAGATGTATTTTGCGATTTACTTTATGGAAAAGGACTCCCGAGGTCCCGATCTTAAAACCCACTCTATATTATAGGTTTGCCCCCTCTCACACTATCTCCGACAGTCCGTAGTGTATTGTCCGAGGATTCTCCCCAAGTAATTTCCTGGAAGTAACTTACTGGCTTTCAGTACGACTTTCAGATGAAACTGAGAACAATAGGAAACAGCGAACACGCGGTAGTTGACATTTTCTCCGCCGTAGTGCTAGTATTATGCACAACTTAGAGCGATTTAAAGGGCCTGCCAAAATGTCAAAAATGTCTTATTTCTTTTTTCCATTGTTTAAACCATGGACGTATCTATAAGTATGGACCGGGCGTCCGCTACTCTTCCTATGGGAGGAAGATGAAGTAACTGTACGCGTAGGCTTGGGGGTCGTGGCTTGGATTTAAAGAGCCGTTTTCGCCTCCGTGCGCTGCCGCGTTTCAACGCATTTGATGGCATTCCAGATTTATCGATGATTCTTTTTATTATTTCGGGACAGCTGAAAGCATTTAAAATAATTATTTTAAACACTTTCAGCTGTGTTATTTTAATCTTTTAGAATAATTATTAATACACAATACTTACTTTAAAAGAACACCAATAAAATTTTTAGCATAAATCGATATTTGTGTTAAATTTACTTTATTTTGTAACAAATGCACACTTTTAGAACTTGAAAAATTAAGATTAAAAAACAACACACGCATGCAATGTACTAGTTTTAATTAAAAAAATTATTTGATTTCAAATTTAAGAATCCCATTAATAATCTCTTGTCTTGGGGGGCTTTCCCTAACTGTGCAATATTTAAAGCAACAACTATTTTCCAGCAAATAAGTGTATTGGTGTAAAAACAAATATAAAAATTTATTAAAACGAAATAAAATTATTTAAGTATGAAAAGTTATGAATGAAAAAGCATGCATACTGTCCATCATTTATATTTGTGTTTGTAAACTTAACAGAGAACTCAGAGTTAATATCATGAATGTATATAAAGCACCAAATATTTATATTGGGTGGTTTAATCATGATGTTATTGATACAGTGCGTGAATGAATGTTTTTTAAAACATATTTTAAATACTGCTCACATGAAAAACAAATATTGATTACAAAGCACACTTTCTGATATTTGATAAGTGGCTGTCCATGAATAATGTTAGACTTTGTCATACCCCTTCCCTCCTTCTTGTCATATGTTTTGCTAAACTATACATATTTTAAACTTCTATGTGCATTAATTATTTTTGCAAGCATAACAGTAATGATTCTTGTACTTATTAGGGAATTCAATCCCGCACTGTTTTTCGTTTTGCGGGATTTCGGGACTGAGATTTGTTAATCCCGCAATCCCACGGGATTAACATTTCATTCGACTAAAAATTGATTTCAATAGATAAAAGTAGAAAAGTAAGGTATACTACCAAGTTTAACTTTAATAATAAGTAGGATGCTGACATTTCAATTTTTATACATAATGATTTTAAAAGAAATCATCCCTTGTCCAAGAAGTTGACATCAGGAATTTAGCTATTATTGCTGGTATTGGCAAAAATACACTCATGCTCATAAATTAAGGATAATTCAGAATCACACAGAAATTGATCTCTAAAATAAAAATTTCACCTGTGGAATGATCACACACATCCTGAAGAAGAATATGCAAATTACAGGAAAACACCAGATGGCGTGGATGGTACGTCACAATGACGAGAGTGTAAGAGAGGGGTATATAAGGAATGGTGGCAAAGAAGTAAAATTGTTCACAAGCGCTGTGAAAGCCTTTCAGTGCAAAAACCGCATAGTTATGGCACAAAGGAGGCATTTGGATGATGTTTTACGTGGCAGAATTATCGGACGACTGGAATGTGGACGTACCTAGCTGGAAGTATCCGAGGAACTTGGAATCGCCCAGAGTGTCATCTCCAGGCTTTGGCAACGATTCCAAGATGATGGTAATGTGAGTAGACGTTACAGCACAGGTCGCCCTGAGTTACAACGCCGAATGAGGACCGCTATTTGGCAGTTACTGCCAAAAGAAACAGACGGAGTACAGCATCAGACCTGTCTCGTCAGCTCTCTTCAGCTACCGGTACGACAGTTTCAAGGCAGACCGTGTACAGACGCTTAGGGCACATTGGTCTATATGCTCGTAGGCCTGTCAGATGTGTTCCACTTACCGCAACTCACTGTCGCCTGCGATTAACCTGGAGTAGAGAGCATGCATTGTGGACACCGCAACAGTGGTCTTGTGTGATGTTTTCCGACGAGTCCAGGTTTAGTTTGGAGTCTGATTCTCGCCGGACATTCATCTGGAGAGCGCCAGGTACCCGTTACCACCAAGAGAACACCATTGAAAGACACCGTTACGGTGGTGCAGGATGGCTCGTTTGGGGAGGAATTATTCTTGGTTCCAGAACTGACCTGCATGTTCAGAGTGTAATGATGACAGGCCACATCTATTGGGATGTCATTCTGGAACAACATGTACGTTTGTTTCGGGGCGCCATGGGTGCTGAATTTGTGTTTATGGATGACAACGCCCGTCCTCACCGTGCAAACATTGTAGACGAATGCCTTCAATCGGAGGATATCACCCGTATGCATTGGCCAGCATACTCACCGGACTTGAATCCAATAGAGCATGTGTGGGATATGCTTGGCCGACGAATTGCATCCCGTCAACCCCATCCCACCTGTCTACCGGAACTTCGGAGTGCATTGCTTGATGAGTGGTGTAATATTCCCCAAGATCAGATTGATCATTTGATACTCAGCATGCCTAGGCGTTGTCAGGCCTGTATTGCATCGTCCGGGAGACATACTCCGTATTAACCATCCTACTAACCATGTTATACTGTTTTTTGTAAATAGGTTCTTTTTTTAAATTTGGTCAAGGGAGTAAAACTTGCAATTTTTATTAATTATGTCAAACATATAGCATCTTTTTTGCTCTTTACTTATTGTTTAATAAATAGATTTTACAAATAAGTCAAATTTGTTTTGCTTCTTTCTCTTTCTTTGCCTGAACTTCATTATCCTTAATTTATGGACATGAGTGTAGAAGAAAGTCGCAAAAATATCTGGGCACAAATGGGTTAAAAAAAAAAAGAAAATGTTTATTTAGAAAAATTAAACGGACACATGTTCAGGAAAAACTCCAAACACAAAACTAGTATCTTACACATAACAAGCACATTACTATATAATATATAATTAAATTGGTGCTTCTAACTTAATTACGATCAATCAAATAGAATAAATACACTTTATACAGTTATTTAAGTCAATATGAATGAAATCTATAAATTATATATGTGATTTAAAGCACCATTAAACCATTTTAAAAAAGTATAAAATTATGACGTGCGTCGTGTGTGTATTAACTTACTTGTGAAATGTTATTCCTGGAATCTTTTTAGAAGGTCCGTTCTTGCAGCCGTATTTCGCGGGAAGAAAACCGGTTACAGTTGAGGCTTCACTTTTCCCCTCTCGTACCTTCTCCATACATATCTCTCCTCCAAGGTTTAAACAGAACGTATCTTTATCTATAACTACATTGAAACGCTTTTCGTTCATGCACATATTGAAAAAAAATTAAGAAATTATTCGTTGTTTAATGCTTTTTAAGGCGCTTCTTCTACAAAGACTTGTTTTTCGTAACTTACGCATATTTTAATGTATTAATACATCATTCTCCGTATAATTCCCAGTATACGTATGCCGTATTAATGTGTTTTTGTTAAATATAACCATGGTAATTGTAAATTTTAATATTTTTTGTGTTTTCGCGGATTATTCAAATAACCGAAGTAGGTGCCAGCAAGGGGTCCAGAGGGCACGTACTCCCCTGTCGGTAAGCCGTTGATCACCCTTCGGGGACTTCTTATTCATTCGCCGTGAAATTTTTAAGATAAGAAACAATCCATTTTAGGTCAATTTTAATTTTGAAATATTTTTTTTTAAACTGCTTTGGAGTATTTTTGCTTTTTAAAGATTCGTGAAATGATAAGTTTACATTTCAGTCCGAAACAAAACGCCATGTTTATAGGAAGGGGAGATGTTCGCAGTGGTGTGGGGGGTGGCAGAAAGCCCCGGGAAGAAAATTTCCAGAGGTGGCAAAACCCTTATCGTTGACTTAGAGATTAAAATGCCATGGAGTTTTAGGCGGTTTTCTCGAGATGTAACATGAATATGCCTTAGAACTCCCTAAAATGTCCTCCGACCAAGCCTTTCCCCTTCTTAGCTATATTATTAAAACAAAAAGAGAAAAATTCTGTATGCAAATTATTCAGGAGCTAAGTTAAACTGTTTAAAGTTATTCTAACAGATTAAAAAAATAATAACTATAAAACATGAAATGTTTCTGGAGGATGGACTCAGTTATCTAAATAAATTATACTGCAATAAATAAGTAAATAAGAAACTGAACATGGTAGACGGCTGAAATGTTAAGGTCCCTCGTTTGGGCCTACCGCGCGGCTGTCGAAATCTGGCTGATAAATAACTTTAAACAGTTTAACTTAGCTCCTGAATAATTTCCATAGGGAATTTTTCGCTTTTTGTTTTAATAATACAGTCGAACTCGTTTATAACGAGCACAAAGGGACCGTAACATTTACTCGTTAAATCCGAGTGCTCGTATAATAAACGGGTCCTTAAGGCAGTCATGCAACCAGAAGGGGAGGCAGCTTGGGAGGTCAAATGATTGAGTTTACTTTAATTTAATTAATACTTACTTTAATTACATTAATTAATTTAATTAAATACTTTCCTTAATTTAATGACAATTAACACCCCCCCCCCAACCAGAAAAAAATTTCTAGTTGCGCTACAGTCTTAAAGGAAAGAAACAATAAACGGAAAGAAAAATAAAGGAAAAGATTCTTACCAAAACATTTATTTTTTTCATTAAACTGCATATTTGAAATAGTTTGTTAACTTACTCTGAACTCGCTCCCTGCCTCTTTCCTGTGCTATATCTAAGAAGGGGCAGGGCTTGGTCGGAGGACATATTAGCTGGTTCTAAGGCATATTCATGTTACATCTAGAGATAACCGCCTAAAACTCCATGACATTTTAGTCTCTTTAAAATAAGTCAACGAAAGGCGTTTTGCCGCCTCTAGAAATTTTCTGGCCGGGTCGGGCGAGCCCCTGCCTCCTCCCCCTGAGCCGCGCCACTGCGAACATCCCCCACTTCCGACACCCATAACATTTTGATTCTGATTGAAATGTAAACATATCATTTCACAAATCTTAAAAAGCGAAAGTACTACAAAAGTAGTTAAAAATTAAAATTGGCCTAAAAATTGGATTGTTTCCTATCTTAAAAATTCCCCGACAAATGAACCAGGAGTCTCCGGGGGGGGGGGGGGTCACAGGCTCCCCGACAGAGGGACCGTGCTCCCTGGACTCCCCTTGCCGAAGCCTACTTCAATTATTTCAATAATCGGTGAAAACACAAAAAGATTAAAATTTACAATTGCCATGGATATACTACTTAACCAAAATAAATTAATACGAGCATACGTATACAGGTAAATGTAGGGAGAATGCTGTATTAATACATTAAAATATGCAGTAGTTACAAAAAACAAGTCTTTAAAAAGTATTACAATCTTTTGAAGATTTAAAAAAAAATTAAGATATATATTCATTATTAATTTATTACATGCAGAAGAAGCGCCTAAAAACGCATTGACCAACTAATAATTTCACTTTTTTTCAATATGTTCCTGGATGAAAAAGCGTTTCAAAAGGTATGTATAGGTAGAGATGCATTCTGTTTAAATAAATAAATAAATAAATAAATCACGCATTTTTGACAATTTTGATGCCTGTTTAATTGTATAGACTGGCCCTTTAAATCTCTCAGAGCTGCGCATAATACTAGCGCCAGGGCGGAGAAAATGCCAAATACCGTGTGTTCACGTTTTTCGCCCCGTTTCGACAGCCATGAGAAAGATCGCAGGAAGTTATGGCGAAAACGAACCTAAAACCGATTAGGTCGACAGATGGTGCTGTTGTATCATCCGGGGCCATCGCTAAGCAACTAATAGCGAAGGCCCCGAGTAAACGCCGGAACTTTCGCTGCTTTCTACCCCGCTTCCCCTATATAGGGAAAAAATGCGGGGTAGAAAGATTCCTAGTCGAAAGGAGGGTTAATGCAGAGATGACCTCGCTTCCCCATGATGCATTGCGAATTTTCCCCTATACTCTGCTTTTATCCGGGACTTTCCATATTCCCATGTAAACGGGCCTAAATACTTTGACTTCTTGGGGACGCGAAAAGTCCCCAAATTTAAAGATTTGTACTTTCCTGAGAGTTTCCGTTTAGTTTATTTCTTTCAGAAAAAACTGAAGAAAAAAAAAATAAAACAACTAAAAGCGCCTTCTCTTCACAGAAACAATGAAATTCGATCTCTGAAAACGTTTGTTGTCATTGTGTGTGTAGCGTGTGCAGACAAGACATTCAATAAAGTATTTGAATATGAGCTAAATTTCCCATTGCAGTTTTGTTAATGATTAATTACTTTTCATGAAGAATCATGCTTTAAATATGAAATTGACGTACGAAATTTTTCTTGCACTCGAATATTTCTTTTAGAGGGTGTACAAAGTTTCATGTAAAATTATCACAAAATGAGCCAATGTAAAATGCAATGTCTTGTGAAAAATACAAATACTATGCCAAGAGTTAAATGTTGAATGAATTGCAATAATTCAATATGATGTTCTTTTCATATTTCTATTTTAAATAAATATTTATAAATGAATGAAATACTTCCATTATTCGCCAGGTGTTTTATAACTATACTCAAAATATATTTATAAAAATTGAAAAGTGATACGGCGCGTAGACAAATCATGTCTACACCAAAAACCATGATCGAGCGAAATAGCACTCAGTGCTAATAATTGCTTCTAATAAAATTTACGAGAAAATTTTATTATTAATTCAGTGGAATTAGTTACATTTATTACCGCCAGATGGCACCATCAGACTTATATATCACTCATTTTTGAATTCAGCTTGGTCCATTTCCACAGCATTGCGTTTGCCCTCTTAGTGGAACTACGTGCCTCCTGTTTTTGGCCTTGGAATTCTGTTAGCGAAACTTCAGAAATTGGTCTAGTGAACAACCAAGGAAAATACTAGTATCACGTTACTACACCACTATGGTGTCGCCGGCCGTTAATCGATACGTTAGGTGCGACAAAATTGTGGTGTCGCCGGACGGCATAGTGTTAAGTAGAGTAAGAAATGATCTGCATGAACAGTCCGGCCTGTTAGATGTTAAGTATTATATGAAAAGGGGTAAGGGGCGTTTTTTAAATTCCTTACCTTCAGAATGTTTGAAGCGATTACCGTCAGTGGGCAGGTAATGATTAAAGATGGAGAGTACACAGTATACAAGTATAATGATATAAACGGCATACTGCTAGACGTGGTGATTACGAAAATTTTTTGCATGAAACCATGGAGGCCTCCGAAGAGGATCTCAATTTTAGTACCTCCACTGATCCCAAATCTGAGGCTATCGTATTTAAAATGACTGATAATAGGCGTCAACTATATGAGGAAATTGCAGTCGAATTTGGAGAGTACCTAAACAAAACAGTCGCAGGTTCATCAACATTTTTTCAAAGTCTATAACTCAATTTTATACTATACAAAACGCCCTTAGTTTAAAGAAAGCACAATTCTTCGCAATGAATCCTAAAAACGCCGACCCAGAAAAGTGGTTCTAAAAAGTATTCCCATTGACACTGCACTGCTGTAGTTAAGGTGAATAATGAAATTGCAAAAAATTCCATGTAGCCGCCCTGGTGGTATAGTGCCTAAAGAACTATTCTACCACGCCTTGGGTCAGGGTTCAACTCCCGGCTTGGACTTGGGTGTTAAATTGTCCGCCACTTCATTGGGGAGGTAACGTTGGCCGCCTACTGGGTGGAAGAAGGATTATTACCTCATTCTAAGTTCTGGCTAACTGAAATTCTGAGCCCTTTGTCTCTGCTCTTTCCGGACCGTGATGCGATCCAGCGAGATTTTTTAGAGATTCTTAACTGAAACTTACGTTTTAATTAATCAGTCTACATGCAACCAAATTAAAAATTTACTGCTTTACTCATTGACGGGAATTTTGAATTTTTGAGTTCTGGCAATATCTATCGAAAGGCGATATATGGAACATTTTCTTTTAACATGCACGACCTTTTATATGGCCTTATTACCGCACAGGGCAACAAGACTTCAGCCTAGGGCCTACAAGTTTTAGGACCCTCAATATGATAAAAATAGTTTCTATTCTTCAGAAAATCAGCAATTAAAACATGAATGACAATAAATAAAGAGAAAACAGTTTCATAACATATGAAGTTGTGCAAAAGTATTAGTTTATGGTGTATTTAGGGATACATTAAAATCCAATGTTAAGGTGCAAAGCATTCTACCTTGGAACATTTATTCATCTATGATAACGTGACGTATTTGAAGTATAAATTCTGTTCAATAAAAATTATGGATTGTACAATTAAAATTATGGGGGTAAAATCATACAAGCCGGTGCGCACCCCATGTAAACATGGCGACAGCCGCCAACCATTTTGCACGATCAGCAAAGTATTTTAACACGTTAAAATTGCACATATATTCCACTTACAAAAACATTAAAACAAAATACAACGTCCATATTTAACCAAAAGAACGTCTGCAAATTCAGTAACAGGCAATTTAAAATGAGCAAACAGTGGACCATTTTTAACTAAAAAAAATACAGTGGATTAAGCAACTTAGTTGTACAGTTATGTAAACTATGCAACCAGTGGATCGTTTTTAACTAAAAAAACCTCAGTGGATTCAGCAACCTAGTTGTACAGCTATGTAAACTATGCAACCAGTGGACCGTTTTTAACTAAAAAAACCTCAGTGGATTCAGCAACCTAGTTGTACAGATATGTAAACTATGCAACCAGTGGACCGTTTTTAACTAAAAAAACCTCAGTGGATTCAGCAACCTAGTTGTACAGCTATGTAAACTATGCAACCAGTGGACCGTTTTTAACTAAAAAAACCTCAGTGGATTCAGCAACCTAGTTGTACAGCTATGTAAACTAAGCAACCAGTGGCCCGTTTATAACTAAAAAAACAACAGTGGATTAAACAACCTAGTTGTACACCTCTTATAAAGTTAGTATGATTAGAATAGCACTTACGAAAACATAAACACATCCAATATCAATTTAAAATTCACATTAGAAACCTTAAACATTGCAAAGATTCGTTAAAAAAGAGCACCCCCAGACAGCACAGCAAACTTTCAGCAAGCTTGATTTATCAAGTCAATAAGCTTGAATTAAGCTTGAAAATTCCAATCGTTTAAGCTTGAATCAAGTGTTCTAGTTTACACTTGCCCAGCTTGCATTAAGCTTGACATTTCAAGCGGCGCCCGCTGGCTAACGCGCCCCACATAATTTATTTTTCCGCGCATTTTCCCCCTCCACGCTGAAATTTCAATTTTATTTAAGTCCATCGAGTGTTCGTGGCTAGAATAGAACCCGGGCCCTTTGGTTTCGCAGTCAAGCACGCTATCCATTCCGCCCCCGGCGCCTTGTGCAGCTCTGACTAAAGTTTGAAGTGACTTACCACGCTGTTTTCTCGCCAGATTATAAGTGGGCGATGTGTTATTTGTTTCTTTTATTTTTCCATGGGATGCATCAAAATTAAAATAATGTTATGTGTGATTTTGAAATGAATTTCGTAGTATAATTGTATTTTATTTTGAAGAATTTCCATATTTGGAAAAATAGGAGGGGTTTACTTACTTAACACAAATTTTGTGTTAAGTAATCTGAAATGGAAGAAACAGATAGTTAAACGTTACTTCGAAATGCTATATCACAGTTGCTAACATGTATGAAATACAAACACTTTAGTCATTTTTGTAAATATTTCTTAAAATAACAAATAATTGAAAAATTTTGCTATTTTTTAACGCTAAAAATTCTCTTTACAAATGTGGTTATTTTCCTACATATTGGTATGCTATATTGATATAGAGCATTTCGAAGAATTAAAAATAAGTTTAAATTAATTTATACAAATGTAAATTTGAATTATTTTCATTGTTCATACTTTATAATTAAAAAAATTATTTAACTTCTGAATTTTTTTTTATCCTTTGTAATTTTATTTTAAAATTACAAAAGTGTAAGATGTAAGATATTTGGGCCCTAAAATCTGTAGGCCCTGGGCAGTTGCCCCGTTTGCCCTGCCGGTAATATGGCACTGGTAATAAAAAACCCATCCCCGTTAAAACACATCTTTTACGAACTTTCAACAAATTTGAGTACGCTAGACAATTAATGTCCATTCTCTTTCACAGATGGCGCCATCACCGCACTTTGCAAGTGAAAATCCAGCTTAAGCCAACCTTGC
This sequence comes from Cheiracanthium punctorium, assembly GCA_038373885.1. Lineage (NCBI taxonomy): Eukaryota > Metazoa > Arthropoda > Arachnida > Araneae > Cheiracanthiidae > Cheiracanthium > Cheiracanthium punctorium. Next base: position 112,635 of record JAWZYV010011821.1, read on the forward strand.
ATTACCAAGCCAAATCTCAAGCTTGATTTAAGCTTATGTGCTGTCTGGGACTTACCTTTATATTTTTTTAAATAACCGCTCAGAAATGTCCCCAACACGCACCGGCTTATAACGTAACACCAGCATGCTTTCTTTTATTTAGCTTTATATCACACTATATTTCTAACAAACACGCACAAATTCGTTTCATATATTAACATAACACATTTCATTCCCTTCCATCAATAACAGAAACAATTTCTAATTCCCAAACCTGACGAAACACGTATTCTTTATGGTTGCCAGTCACAACTACCACCGGCAGGTAACTTCACTTTGGCGGTACATCGCTCACTCTAGCGTCAGATTGTTCGCCAATGATTTGTAAACAAAAACATTGATATGTAAACAAAGCACCGTATACGGAATATAGTCCCAAATACTTCTGCCCAATGATTATATGTGTTCACAAGGTATAAATGTATAGGGAATCCAAAAAGAATCCTAGGCCCAAGACCTCCGAATGTCGGGCTCTGACCTCGGAGGGCCTGACAACAAAAATCCGATATATTATACAAAACATAGTGATAAATATTTTGAATAAGTATACAGCAAGGAATTAATAAATACTGACCGAAAGATGTATCCCCCCAGCCTGTTACTGTCACGTTGTTGTTGCCGATCAGGATTTTGTCTCTCAGACCATCAGATGGTAAACATACAGGGTATACCTTCTTCGTCAATGACACTTCATTCTTAATTCGAAGAAGGCATATGTCGTTGTAGTACTGACGTTGCTTGTAGTCTGGATGAATTAAAACTCTTTCTACTTGATATTCAATTCCATCTTTGGTAGTGTGTGATCCAACGAGTATAAAAAACTTTGATGGATCACTAAAAATAAAACATACGTATAAAGAACATACATTTATTAGAACATAATGAATTATTTATAAGATAATCTAGGGATGGACGCAAGACGACGAGACGAGATTTCTTGCGGTCTCTTTTGCGAGACGAGACCACGAGGCAAAACTTCGATGTAAAATTGCTAGAGGAGATGAAACCTTCATTTCTCGTCTTGCATCCATCCCTAAAATAACCTCGAACGTCACAAATGTAAAAAAAAACACACCGTTATTTCTTATACATGTATTTTGATGGTATGACAGCATGTAATCACTAGTCTGTTGCTTTTCTGAAATTTTAAATGTGTGCACGCGAAATTAACACTTTGCTATCAGCATGTCTCGTAAAAATTTCTTCTCTTGGCGCCGGATTTTGGTGGCCGCAAAGGTTTACGTGCAATAGAATAGTTTCTGACTTTCTGTCATGGACTTCAGAAGAACTACCATCGGCAATCGGATTCCTTCCGCGAAAACGAACCTAACGCCGATTTGGTCGACAGACTGCGCTGTTGTATCATCTGGCAGGCCTAATACTATTGCTGTGAAAGAATTTGCATTTTTGTTTTTAAATTAGTGGTTTAATTTATTTTTCAGTTTGAAATGTCCTTTTTCAGCGTATTGAGCATGTCGTGAGCATTTTAGCAGCATAAAAATTTATAATTACTAAGGCACCTAGTTAATGTCAAGCTACCATTAATATATTTAGTAACTTGTGCTGAAACCTCTGATGATGAATAAATTTTCCACAGCAGTAGTAAAAATAAATGTATGATTTAAATATTTTGTGAAAATAAAGGTTATTATTTTTGAAAATAATGTAGGGAAACAGAATATAAGGTTTACCTCTTTTCGGTAGAACAATTAAATTGTTAAACTTTATGTATTCTCAACATACTCATGGTTACAAATAAGTTATTGAAATCATATTTTTGGGCTATTATCATGAAATACGAGAAAACTTAACTTCCCATTTATTTAATAATAATATATAACTGGAAGAGTGAAATTATAAAAATAAATAAAAACTACCAAAATTTATCCGAGAGAAAAAAATGGAGGCGTGGACTGTGATAAGACACAAAAATAGTACATACATAAATCTTAAAACGCAGTTTAAATAGCTGTATTAACTTCGCGGATTGTCACAATAACTGTTTAAATATGCAGACATAAAAACATTTTCTTCATATTTCACAGTACGTGCCTCAAAACTTATTAATTGGATTTTATCTCTTGAGTACATAACTTTGTAAATTATTATTCTTATTAATTTTTAAAACGTTAAAATAAATTATTTTGTTTTGAAACATAAAAAATAAAATAAAATAATTACTTCAAATAAAATTTACGAGAAAATATTATTAATAATTCAGTTTAATTCGTTAGTTGCATTTATTACCACTAGATGGCAGCATCAGACTTATATATATATATATATATATATATCACTCATTTGTGAATTCAGCTTGGTCCATTTTCACAGCATTGCGTTTGCCCTCCTTGTGGACTTACGTGATTCTGTTTTTGGATTTGGAATTCTTTTAGAAAAAGGTCAGAAACTGATCAAGTGATCAAATAAATGGAAAATACTAGTATCACGTTACTACTCCATTATGTGTCACCCGCCGTTAAGCGATACTTTATGTACGACACCACTGTAGTGTTGCCGGGCGGCATTGTGTTAACACCCTCCCCACTACTTCAGTTGTATTGTAAACAAATTTAAATTGAAGATCTACCAAAAGAAATATAGGAAAATATGAAACATTAGTCCAGATACATATCAAATAGCTTATACGATATAAAAACACTGCACTACATTGAAAATGCAATGGCAAGAATAAATGAGAAAAAAAAATGCAAATTTCAGGGTAGACGCTGCTCAAAGTGCTATGCAAATGACGCGAAATGCACAGCTTTTTCGCCCAGATGCATCTCTGTCAGGGAAATTGTTTTAAGTTTGTTTTTTTTTTTTTGTTCATTGTTTCAGAGGAAACATCTAGTAGCAGAGAATGCCAGACCGGCCCTAACTGAGGCAGCTTCAATTGACAGACAATTTCATGATTGGGCTTGGAAGGGCAAGTTAGTTAGAACAAGGAAATGTGACACGTTTTAAGGATACTGATATGGTCTGAGCGACGTAGGCACGTATGGATCGACGCATCCAACTACAAGCGTTTGCGACTCCGCAAATCACTTCCGTTGTCACCTTGCAACATGTGCAGAACAACCTTAACCCTGCCTGTCTGTTGGCATTTACAATGCACATGTAACGTTCGGGCAATATGACCCGAACATCGAATAATAACTACAAGAGTTTAATTTTTTACAAAATTAAAAAACTATATTAATCTTAAGAGAAATAATTCCCCCCAAAAGAAATATATATATATTGACAAAAATTATATGTATGTAGTTTGCATATGCGTTTGCTGCAATTTTTGCACAATGAATTTGTTTTTTCAATTATTGCTGGATGGACAAAATCTGCATCGAGCACTTTTGTTACACATCTGTGACTTATCTATGTATGTTCATGGTAATTCATTTTGCTTTTACCCTGTATTCTTTTAACTATATTACGAGAATCATCAGTTCAAGGAAGACATTGTCTTGCCGGAATATATGGAGAAATATATGGATGCTGTGTTCGGGTCAACTAGACCCGAAAAGAACAACAGGGTTAAAAATGTGTTATGTTCCCATACCGACCAGGACCATTAACCACAGACTGGACGCAGTTGGCCTGTACTGATGGCATCCATAAAGAAGGCTACAATGGAGGATATTGACTCCTCGGGTTCGAGGCTATAAAAGTCACGTGTCGGTGGAAAACAGACACCATTTTCTCCATAGGTTTATGTACTGGGCTTTTGGTAATAAGCGCAAAGTTAACCCATTTATGCCTAGCGTCCCTTTTTTGGGACGGCATTTTCGCTATCAGTCGAAAACGTTATTTATTTTTCCTAGCCTTTATTCACGAGTATTGAACCTCAATTCCACTAATATTTTAATATGGCCAAGTAGGATGTTGACATTTCAATTTTTATACATAATGATTTTAAATGAAATCATCCCTTGTTCAAAAAGTTGACATCAGAAATTTATCAATTACTGCTGGTGTTAGCAAAAATCGAAGAAAGTCGCAAAAATATCCAGGCACGAATGGGTTAAAAAAATAATAATTATGCCTCTGTATAGTGCTGTCTATGGATGTTACAATAACTCTTTGGAACCAGTACATAATAACAAAAAGATATCTTTCTACAGATTCCCATTCGAAAATGCTAACATATTAAAGCTTACACTGAGACGATGCTATTTCAGTCACGTGTCGATGAAAAATATACACTTCAGCCAATCAGATTACAGGCCTACTCATCATAGCCGAAAGGTCGCATATTGGTTGAAAAGTGACGTAATATCGATATCGTCCATTGATCCAACCGCTTAGAAGCCTCCGTTTGCAATAGTGTCGGGGTAGAATGACGTGATAGGCAAAATCGCACGGAGAAGTATTCTCAGACAAGTCATACTTCTCTTTCATTCGTGACAGCGACGAGTGTAGCATCGATGTAGCAATTAGTACAATCAGTTCCCATCTGCAGGCCACACCAGTCGATAACGTGGCATCATAATTTCGGGAGCCATCGCCTACGATAGCAGGTCATCTCTGGTGAGTATCGAGGGCACTATGTCAGTCCAACAACATGTGGAGACGTTCCGCTACCAATAACACTACCCATTCATTAACCCTTTATAAGGCGAGGGTATGTGCAGAGAGTCGAAATTACTTGGAATTTTTCTGGCCCATTTTTTAGAATTAATTCATATATTTTCCCTGTACTGTAATATCCTACGTGAAAATTGGAGAAACAAGTATTAAACAAACATAGAAATTTTTGCAGGAGAATACATTAATTATACACAAAATCAAAGTCGGAAAACTACCTGTTGCTTGTACACGGAATTAAACGCAAAAATATATAATTAAAAGCGATGATTCTTATGCTCAATTTTCGAGTAATTATTCGAGCTTTCTTTAAAATTGCGAATGAAAGTAAAGTTCATAAGCCAAATATTATTTAGAATCTAGATGTATGGAAAAAATATACATCCAATATAACTGAACAAACATCAGAAAATTCACTCATGACAATTGATTTCTGTATTTAACAGACCGTAGGTGGTAAGTATTTTACCACTGCCTTATAAAGGGTTAAGGGATGTCCAATGTCATTTTCCAGCAGGATAATGCCCGACAGCACATGATACGTATCAGTCAACATGTCTCCGAAGGGACCACGGTGATTCCCTGACCACCAGTCTCCCCTGATCTCACTGATGGCACCCGTATAGAACGTTAGTAGACGTCGCTTGTGTGTAGAAAACGAACTATGGAAAAAGATTAAGAGGTATTGAGCAGTCATACCTCAGGATACCATTCGCACGCTCACTGAGTCACTATTAACTCGCTGCTGCCTGTATCGTTAAGGTGGATTCATGCTAGCCTCCCGCGCGTTTGTTTCCCCTCTCCGGCGTTCGCCGAAGATCGTCGGCGACTTCACTCGCCGCGTGACGTCACGTTTTCTCCCGCGATTCTTCTTTTCGGTTTTCTCATGAGCCGTGATCGCCGCAGCATATCTCCATAGTAACGGAGACATTTTGTTTCTGATTGGCCGGTCAGAACTTTGTTTTATGCAAATTAACTGTTGCACATGTGAATTGTAATGTACGTATATAATGTGGTTCCTTTTGCCTGCGATTATTGCATTTCTATGGCATGCTATTCGATTCTAGCTTCTGTATCTTCTATGTATGCTAGTTCTGTAAGACGCTCAGCGAGCGCGAATGTATTTGAACTTTATGATATTTCTTTTAATTAAAGAACTTTTGGTTTCTTAATGATGTCTCATAATTTCAAGTGTTAAATCACCACTGCTGGCAAAATGCGAATAATTTCTTCTAAGAATTCATACCTGCCGCGCCGCACAACAACCATGCCGTACTTAGGCCGTACTGTTTCGCCGTTTTGGACCGTTGGCTGTCCGCGCGGCGAGCTTGCGGTGCCGCAAGTAAATGCACCAATGAATGCACGACATTTTTATTTGTTGTTCTTCGGCATACTTCTCTTTCGTTTCTTCTGTTGTGCTTTTAAAAGATTGTTTTATAATGGATAATTTATTAATGTTAAGGAGAAATCAACTTATTTTAACATATTTATCTTTAAAACAATCGAACATCAGCCATCGTTCTGTCAGAAGGCGTATCACACACGCCTTCTGTAATTGGCTATAGCGTAGCAGCTCTTCTGTAATTGGCTGTAGCTTTGCGATCGCTGCGGAATATCTGTTCTTGCCAGATATTGCGCAAACCCTCGGCACTCGCCGCGCGGGAGCCGTGTTGCTCCGCAACGTGACGTCATTGCGGCATCTTAGCGGTGCGGTACGGTACGGCCAGTATGAATCCGACTTAAGATGACCAGATTTTTAAACCAAGAATCGGGGATAAATCAGCGTTGTGTACCCAATTCTGATACAAAATTTGGGCACATTTTGTAAATTCAGTGCTTTTCTAAAAATAGTTTCTATTTGTTCAACTATAGCAGTATTAACATTCATAAAATAAAGGAAACATGGTTGTTTCTTTAAATTAAGGTGACCATACGTCCTCGAAAATCGAGGACAGTCCCCAAAAAAAGATATTTTTTTCACTTTGTCTCCAAAAATACCTTGACTTCTTGGGGACGAGAAAAGTCCCCAAATTTAAAGATTTGTACTTTTTTCCCTGGAAGTTTCCGTTTAGTTTATTTCTTTCAGAAAAAACTGAAGAAATAAGAAAAATAAAACAACTAAAAGCGCCTTCTACTCAGAGAAATAATGAAATTCGATCTCTGTAAACGTTTGCTGTCATTGCGCGTGTAGCGTGTACAGGCATTCAATAAAGTATTCGACTATGAGCCAAATTTCCCATTTCAGTTTTGTTAATAATTAATTACTTTTCATGAAGAATCATGCTTTAAATATGAAATTGACGTACGAAATTTTTCTTGCACTCGAATATTTCTTTTAGAGGGTGTACAAAGTTTCATGTAAAATTATCACAAAATGAGTCAATGTAAAAAGCAATGCCTTCTGAAAAATACAAATACTATGCCAAGAGTTAAATTTAGAATAAATTGCAATATTTTAATATGATGTTCCGCTCATATTTCTGGTTTTAATAAATATTTATAAAAGAATTAAATACTTCCATTAATTTATTAGAAATAAGAATACACAATTGATACAAAGAGCTATTAGAGTTCATTTTTAAGTATCAAAGTCAGTCACGATTTGAAGTATGGGTATACTGGTATGTATACATGGTAATATGTTGTGTCCTCGAATAAGTCCCCAAAAATATTTTCTAGTGTCCATAAGTTTTCCTTGGATTTGAGGACAATGCTTGATTTGTCCCCAAAATACTGTTTAGAAATACGGTCGCCTTACTTTAAATGGGAATAAATAACTGTTTTAATTAAAATGGTACCAATTGTTTCACATTTTGGGGACCAACTGAAAAAAGTTCCCCAAAAATTGAGGATCATTGTTGTACTTAACGTTTGTGTGTTATGGGAAAGGCTGTTCATCTAAGCGAATTTGATAGACTTCAGATTGTAATGGACCGACGACTCGGTACGACTCCGAAACTGCATGACTGGTTGGTTATTCACGATCTGCTGTAGTTAGTATTTATAAAAAGTAGATTAATGACGGTTAAACCAGCAATAGACACCAAGATATTGTGCGTCGACGCAAGATCAAAGAAAGAGGACGCCGGAGACTGTCCCGCCTAGAATAGCAAAATCGGTGGCAGACAGTGGCTCAGCTGACAGCCCAATACAATGCAGGTTTAAGTACAAGTGTTTCGGAACACACAGTTCAGAGGACACTGTTGTACATAGGACTTCAGAGCAGACGTCCCACTCACATGCCTCTGCTTACTAAGTGTCATTGTCAACTACGCCTACAGTGGGCACGAGATTATCGAGACTGGACCATGGATATGTGGAAACGAGTTACTTGATCGGATAAATCCCAGTTTCTCTTTCATCACGTCGATGGTGGTGCCAGGAAACACTGTATTCGAGAACAGCTGCTTTCCTCTTGTACGGCAGGCTATTCGCAAGCTGGTGGCGGTGGTGTTATGCTTTGGGGACGTTCTTTTGGGCGGCTCTGAGACCCGTTGTTGTGGTAAAACAGGCCATGGATACTACAGACTATCTGAACATCATTTCTGATCAGTTGCATCCTTACATGGCGTATGTCTTCCCAACAGGATAACCCGCCATGTCACAAGGCTGGATTTGTGTTGGAGGTGTTCGAAGAGCATAGTGATGAATTCCAATTAATGTCCAAATACTTAACTCACCGGATCTTAATTCCACATAGAGCATCTTTGGGAATACATGGAGCTGCAGCTCAGAGCTCAGACAGCAACATGTTCCAATATCTCGACTTTGCGTGACTGCTGAATAAATATTTGGTACAATATGTGGCAATAATCATTACTTTCTGCTTGTGGTGTATTTGCCGCAATGACGGGTCCTCCAATTGAGCACATGAGCACGTGAACCTCCAACGGAAAAATTAAAGAATAACCACATCAACAAATTAAATTTTAAAAAAATATTAAGCACATTTCTAGATTTATGTAAATTTAAAACGTGAGTTTTACTCTCTCCCCCCCCCCACTATTATTAAATAGGCGTATTATAACTAACGCACTGTAATGTAGGTTACTACAGCACAGTCTTTAATCAATCGCACGTGCGAACGGAAAATTTTCCCTCTGAACCGCTCTCTGGGATCTGAAGCCGAGACAGCCGGGGAGAACTACAGCACTGGTGGAATCATTCCGTTAGCACAATTTCATTGTGCACACAGGGCCATTTTTTGCGGTATCGCTTCCGGATTTTGCCTTGATTTGTTACGTTCGGTTACTTAATTAAGATGGGAGTAAAAGACGTGTTTCGGAGCTAAAGCAATGTCATTTTCCAATATTATCCTTTGAAAAAAAATTGAAATAAAATGAATCAAGGCAGCACCTTTGCTGAAACTTATCTTGGTGACGAAATGTAAGACCAAAGATGACTTGTTTTCTTTCAGTTGCGTGCATTGTTTTCCTTTAACTGCTGGAAGCGCAAATATATTTTAATTTGTAAGGTGCGTCGTACCTTCATATTTAATTTTCGAAATTTATTTTGTGAACCTCCTTTTAAATAACCCACAAGCCGCCACTGGTTTGCCGGTTTTCATACCTTTCTGTTCGCTCTGTTTTGACGATGTATTTTCAATGTCACGCAGTGTGTATTCCATTTTTTTTAATTAAAAATAAATAATAGAAAAAAATTAAATATCTTATTTTTTAACCAGAAATATTAATCTAATACTGTTATAAAATTTCGAGCCTATTTCTTGGTGAAAAATAAAAACTCTTATATCATGCGTAATGCTCATTTATATGCACAATTAAAATTTTTTTGGAGTGATTTCAGCAACATTGTTTCAAAATCAAATACTCTGAATTCCGATCTATTGGAAATGAAAGAACTGTTCCATGCAAACCTGATGAACAAATTGTGAGTATTAATTTCTTAATGAAATTTGAAAAACTCTAAGCCCCCAAACAAGATTAAAATACCTGAGGCTCAGGAAAAATAAGATTTTGCACGTCTTCTCCTATTTTCATAAAAAAGGACTAAAGCTTTTTATTATTTTTAATTACAATTCAATTTAATATCGATCAAATTTTCAATTTTACTTCCCCAGAACACTTCATTATTTCGGAGTATTGTTATTACAATTACTAGGTTTGAAGCTTCAAACCTACTAATTGTAATAACAATACTCCGAAAGTAAAACCTGACATTTGTATACAGAAAGGAGATGCGTAGCACCCATTCTTGGCACGTGTAAGTATGTAATTAATGTCACTCGTTTGAGGAAAAAGTAAATGGAAAACTTTAGTATACAAGATATTTCCTCCTATTTTGGCGCTTCGGGAATCTCATTTTTTTAAGGCAACATTTCTAATGACTTTTTTTCATCTATTCCTTAAGTTTGGGCATTTTATTTATTTCACCTTAAAACTTGCTTTCACCGATAAGTGTAGGAGAAGTGAAGCTTTTGAATCTGTTTGAATCTTGTAGCTTTTGTTTGCTTATTCCACGCAGACCGCTTATGCGATCTTGAACAAATTTAACAAATTGGAAGAGGGGGGGGGGGGGAAAGAACCCTCCGAAAATGGAAAGGAATTATTAAAAACATATATTTTTAAGAATTTATATTAACCCTAGTAGTAATAAGGTTTAAAATACCATATCGACCTTCCCGACATGGAAGACTGTATACGCTACTCCTGATAGTGGAAATGGCTTTGATGGTAATGAACTGAAATGGTAATCATCGATCACGGCGTTGGGGAATAATCACCGAGAAAACATAGGAGGGAATCACTGAGGAAACAAAATTTTTCCTATAGACTTAATATTGTCTTTTGCATTGTTGAAGATTCAAACCAGACTACTCTTTCCCTGACATTCTGCGAAAAAATGCTTAATTTATATAAGGAAATAAGTAAGTAATGTAGGTAGCTCTGCAATTTGTGATTTCGGCCCGATGTTCAGTGTTTTCCAGTAATTTACGTATTAAAAAAGGAAATCATAAAATTTTATAATGTTTACTCGTTAATTAGCATAATGCATAAATGAGAAGCACACAACACGCATGGAATGCGTGGAACGCAAACTTAAGTTACACACTGGATAGCCCGTAAGGGCGATAAAATGTTTAGCTTAAAGTAAGAATCACTGACTACTTATTTGTTTTTCCTCAAAACGAAACATCTAATAATTTTTAGTAACATTTTTCCCCCTTTAAAAACAGGACATCTAGTTTTTGAGTAAATGGTATTTGTATTCAAGAAATACAAATATAGCTTCAGAGTTTATACTGGCTAATAAAAATACATACTACCTAAAAACAGGAGGTATATGGGCACATACTTGAACTATAATTAAACTTAAAAAGATCTCTGTTTTTCAAGATGTAATTTTCAAGAATTAAAATTCAAGAGATTACTACTCTCTAACAATTTTAATGATAAATAATTATTATCTCTTAAAATCTAGATGATGGAAGTCAGATTCAAATGAAGAATTTAAGTGATTAAAATCGAGAAAATGAAGTGCAATTTTCTGGTGTTTTTTCTGTCTTTTAGAAAACTTTTGATATACTATCTTTAACACATTTATTCATTTCAATTTTAAAAGCACGAACGTAATTTAAGATGCTTTAGCTTCTTAAATATTAATTAAAAACAAATCTTTTGAATCTTTTTTCTTTAAGGAAGTTTTTTTAATCAATGAATAATACTAATTGTCTCTTATGGTGGTTCAATAGAAAGTAAATAGATGATTATGAAATTCTACACTTCAAATCTTTCTTTTTTCTCCCCCCCCCCCGCCAAAAAAAAAAAATTTCTGGCTGATATAAACACTTCTTTATAATCGATAATGAAATATTGCTGTTTTATCAATGCAAATAAGAGTAAACGACTAAAACTAACCCTCTAACGAATAAAACATTGGACGACACATAACCTAATTTAATGGGCGTACGTATTAGACCATGGGATTTCGATATTGGAAGAAAAAAATATGTACCAAATGTCGCCACCAAAGGAAATGTTGGCGCTGTTTACAAATAAAAAGCTTTAATTAAAAGCTTTAAAAGCATAACCGCATTCCTTGTTACAATTTTGAGCTTTAACCCATTTGCGCCCAGATATTTTTGTGACTTTCTTCGGTTTTTGCTAATACCAGCCATAATATATAATTTTCTGATGACAACTTCTTGAACAAGGGATGATTTCTTTTAGAATCATTATGTAAATTTTTATACAAATATAAAAATTTACAAATTAAAAATGTCAACATCTTACTTGGTCATTTAAAAATATTTTGTGGAGTTGAGGTTCAATATACTCGTCAATAAAGGCTAGGAACAATAAATAACGTTTTCGACTGATAGCGAAAATATCGTCCAAAAAAGGGACACTAGGCATAGTAAAGGATTAAAAGGAAAGGTTGAGAAAAATACTCATCATTCTCTGACCAACTTTCTTGAAGCATTTGCAACTCTTAATTTTTACAGACGAACAGCTTAGTGTCCCCGGCCTGTTTGCTGTGAAACAGTTTCTGCAGTTTCAAAACGTTTATCATGTTTCGTATTTTTGTTCTCATTGGTACTTTTCGAAACTTCTTCAACCGCCGAAATTCAAGAAGGGCAGCAAGTGCATTCTCGTTCTACTGGCAGTAGAGATTGACTATCAAAGAACAGTCCTGCAAAATAAGAACCACCGAAAACCAGTTAGCCTGAGATTGATGAGAATGATCCCAACTTTTCCTTCTCTACTCATTGTAATAAACAATTCGATTATGCAAATTCATCCATTTTATTCGGTAAAAGTGCTATTTTCCCTGATGGCAACTTTTGGTATTAATTTTTTTTTCTTTAAAAATTGAAATCCCAAGATCTACTATGTAAGTCTATCAAATTTGATTACGTTTCAATTTCATCCAATAATTTATTCGTTAGGGGGTTCTAAACACGTTGCATTATTTTATAACTATCTTTTGTATGTATCACGCTTAAAAAAGGATTTCAATTTCACTCCGAAGGAGCTGAGATGACTCCGAACGATTTTAAGCTGGGAGATGTTTGTCCCGATTTTCAGCCCTTAGGAGGGATTTTTTGTTCGGTTTTTAAGCGTGCATATCTTACTGTGGATAAGATCCTATCGGTACGCCTGCCTGTTTCCCTTAAGCGTGAAGCTATGAAAAGTAGATTTAGTGCTTACATATTTCCTCTTTCACCATCAAAGCAATGAGCAGCAGTCAACACATATTTCTGACTAATGAGAGAGGCTCCACAAAGAAATCTCTTTGGAGTTCGAGCATTTGTTTCTTTCAGTATTGCAACCTAAGAGTAAAATATGAGTAGTATTCAGAAAGCAATTTACTACAAAGCCAAGCTTGGCGACATTTCAAGAGATACATAAGACGAAGAAGTTAATGGCCTTATTCACCAAACACTTGACACGTGGATTAATCCTAAAACGCGCATTAAAGTCATCGGTAAGATAACTTACCGATGACTTTACCAAGCAAGTTTGGATTAATTCGCAATGCAAGTGTTTAGGGCGTTAGATATAGAGGAGGTGGCGGAATTTAGCGAAAAGTTGGTTGAGTTACAGCAACCCGTCATCTTCCAAAGTAGTCCCAAACAACGCACGTTGCTCCATTAATCAGTATGCATTTCGGAGGATATTTCTTTAGTACCCTGCAAATTTTACAATTATTTTATCAAAGTATTAGTGTATGTTTGCGTCGTGAGCTATTCTACGAAATTTAAACTCCAAAAGGTGTAAATAAGAGTTTTTGATCATAATTTTTTAGACAATGACTTTATATTTTTTACTTTTGCATAACCAGAATCTCCAGCAAATAGATTTCAAAGATTCGCATATTACAAATAGAGAACAATATGAGAGTGCAGCAAACGGCATGTTTATAATGCCAGCTGGAACATTTTTATACAGAAGTTTTGAAATAGGAGTTAGAACAAAACGCTAACAGATGGCACTGAAATCACAAGCTTCCATATTATTCTGAACTGACTCCTGGCTACACACATTGAAGGTCACTGTCTACCGAAGCCGTTTCATTATTCATTTTCGCCACCTGTGTATGTCGTAAGCGTGGGCATTTTGAAACTATATTGTAACTGTGCTTGCGGAGAATGAGTTTTTACCTATATAAGATGATCGTCGATGGATTTTGACGTGAAGTGCGATTTTTTAGCAGTGACGTACGCAAGGGAACTCTAATCCTCCTTGTAGAAGATATTTTTAATATGAAGTCCATATATTTTTTAATTTCAACATAAAGTTAACATCTTTTAACATTCACATGACGTCCATAATCCCCCCCCCCCTTTAAAGGAAGTATGTGTAGGCCAGTGTATGTTAAGCGACTATTATAAATACTATTTCGAAATTTCTGTATAAAATTTTTACAGGTTACATAATAAATATACCGTTTGCTGCACCCTAATATTTATCTTTGTTTTTGAAATTTTTAATTTTGAAATTAGGGTGTTGTTTGCTGGACACCTGTATATAGTCTTAATGTAAAGAGATTTTATTTCAGAAGCAGAAGTTTTTGCTATATTTAAACAGGATTTTCATTAAACTGTGATGCACAAATCGATATTTTTAGTTTAATCGTAAAGAATGTTTTAGCCTATTGATGTGTAATACTGTTCTTTTGTAGTCTGTTTTTTCTATCGTTTCGATGTTTTTTCAAATCATTGACGTATATAAGGGAAGTTAGGGGGTTTGAACCACCCCCCCCCTTAGTCTACGCAAAATGCTAGTTTTAGACGAACACCTTTTTGCATTTGTGCCTCAAAGAAGTATATCATAAAAAAAAGTTGCACATTAATTTCGAAAATTTTATTTCAATTAAAACAATTACATTAATTTTGTACTCTCTAAATTTATGGGTAATAAAAAAATATATAAGAAGCTTCGCGGAAGCTGCGTGTTTGACGACTGCAGAAAGTTGACCGATGTACAATGTCTATTTGACCCACAGGTCACGAGCACCTCCGTATCTGCCTTTAGGCAATGGGTGGGTTGGTTGTCATCTCGGGCTTTTTCAAAATATATACAATGAGCCCCGAGCGGAACTCGGTTATAGCAACCTCGATTATAACTGTAAAACAGAATTTTTTAACGTTAAGAGAGTTATTATCTCTTATAACGTCGAAAAACTCTGTACCAGTTGCTAATAAAACACAAGCCCAGCAGAGCGTAGCTACGATATTTGTGACTCCGAGGCCTATCATGGGGCAAAACATGTGTTCGGCGCCTCCCCCCCCCTGCCCCCTAAACCATTCAGATGGGCGATAACAATTACAAAGTTATGAAAAAGCGCCCTTAATAAAATGTTCATTCGAACAATAATCATACTTTTATAAATCCACATAAAAGCCTTCATTTTCAGCATTTTCTTCTGGTTTTATGTCGGCTTCACATATAATATGACTGCTTGGTTTTGTCTCACCGTTTACATCACTGTCTGTAACGGCTTTATTTTGGTCTTCTGTTTTACTGTTCAGCCATGATGACATTAGTGATGACAATTGTTGAGCATTATCTTTCGCTTTTGTTCGCTTCCCGTGTTTTGTGATCCGGTAAATTTTGAGTGAGGTTGCAGCAGTTTTGGGGCTCAAGTACTTAAAATGTAAGATGTCAAATAAACATCCATTTTCGTAGCAGGGGATGCGATACCGTATAAAAAATATGTGCAAAAACCAAAAGTAAACTTAAAAAAAAACATCGCATTCACAGGTTTGATTTATAATTTCCTTTTTGGCGCCCCTTTCTTGTTCAGCGCCCGGGGCACTTGCCCTGCCTGCCCCACGCTAGCTACGCCCCAGAGCACATAAATAATTATCCGATCTGTTTAGAGACTTGTACCGAGTGTAACATTAATTTTATTTCATATACTAACTGTAAGCATTTATTTAAAAACCAACGTCCTTACCGCCTACTTTATTGTGAAACATTTTTAGAATTAATTTGAGCACAATTTTTTAAAATAAAATATTTTAATTCATGTGACAATTCTTCATTTTTAAAGCTTTTCACATCTAACTCTCCAGCTTTAGGGGGCTTTAGCCCCATAGCCCTCTCCTTGGAAGCGTCTATGAAAGTAGCTCTATATTTTGTAATTTCCTCTCTAATAAGAAATTAGTTTCACAGCTTGCTGGAACTTTCATATAAAGCAGTGGTGCTCAGTCTTAGGAGTGGCAAAAAATTACCTTGAGGTCCAAGCTGAATTCAAAAATTTTAACCAAATTTAATGGAATATAAAAATATTAATTATTAACATTTTTGCGAAAAAATATTAAATTTTAAAGTGTAAAGTTTCACTAAATGTTGAAATTTATGACATCGAACAGTATGAAGACAAACACTAACAGATACATATATTATAATTGGCATTTCGTTTATTATTTTTTGCTACTTCGCGCAAACATCTTTCAGGTCGCCATGATACCCCAACGTCCCAAGTAGGGTCGGTATTCGCTATATAAAGCTTGGTGAACCTCTCTGGATAAAATCCTGTCCGCGCCCTTGCTTACAGTATTGACGCTTGCTCACTAATAAGAGATACAGCTGCGGAAAAAAAAAGTCCCACTTGTACTTTTTTAGGCCGTCAATCGTCGTACAGCTAAGTTACAGATACCGATAGTTTTCGATTGACGTACACTTTAAGTTGCTATGCATAAAAATTACATAAGGGGCCATCTACATATTAAAATTCACACCAACTTTTTTTTCCCCAATAGCAACCCCTAGATTTCACTTCATATTTCAAAAATTTAGCTCATTTTAACCCCGGATACCCATTTTCAATAAATTTGAACCGAAAATGGGTGAGTTATGAGCACCCAAAATCCCCCTCCCCATATGTTAAAATATTTTTTCATACTTTAAATCATATCTCATATAATATTGATAATAAGAAGCTGGTTTTTATTCGTACTGTTAGAACTAAACGACCCAAACATAATTCACTATTATTATGATTTTTTAATAAAATATTAATATGAATTATGAATTATTAAATTAATAATAAAAAAAATTATGAATAGCGACATAGCCAAATTTCGATGGAAATAGATGCAGAAAGTAATATTACATGGCTGTGCAAAATTTCAAATTTTTACGTTCAGTAGTTTAATTTATATTAAATAAAATGTGTTATTTTCATGAGTTAAGGGACCATATATAAATTTATTAAGTGACAATTTTTTGAAAACTGCTTAAAATAAGCGTAAATTAGATTTTTTTGCGCAAAAACACAGTAAAAGATAGCGGTATTAAAAAAATCAAATTTTGAAGCAAATAAATTAGAGGTATTTAGAGTTTGGTGGTGATTCTATAAAGCTTCTACTGTTGCGTCCGCTATCATATCCCACCAAATAAAATATTTTCCAGGTATAGAATTAGATGCAGTAGATGTATATGTCTTCTAATACAACATCCTATTTCTGAAAGACTAACATCATCAACATTCCAGTCATGAATTTGACCTTTTTTAATATTGGAAACATTAGGTCTTTGGACTTCCCCATATTTTCGCAAACATTCAAAATCATGTTTTTCTGTCTAAATTTTCATCTGACAATAAATTAAAGTACCACCAAAAGTCTTATAAGAATATTGCTCATTGTAGACAATAATATTAAATGAAGAAAGTGAAATAACAAACACAGTGATAATATTGGCTCAGCAAAAAAATAACTGTGTTTTTTTCATGAAATTCAAACAAATAAATTTTCAATCATGAAACCGTTCTTCTAGTTCGACCGTAGCTGGGTAACATTCATCTTTGCAGTCAGAAGAGCAGAGAACAGCCTCTCACTCCTGCCAACATTTCACCTGTCTAAGAGAACCATGAAGGGAAATACTTGATATCAATTTCAGAATTAGAAAGATTTTCAAAATCGTGAGCAGTCGTTTTGCATTTTTCCATTAAGTCTTGAGTACGAGCCAAGGAAGTTATGAATTCACGGGTCATTTGGACCTCTGACTAAACATTCTACTTTCTACCCTTGATATTCTCAGTACAAAAAACTTTAAGAGAGATGGTAACAATATTTTCCTTGAAAATAACATTTATTTCTTTTAACTCTTTCGAGCGGAAAGTTCGGAACCTACAAATAGCGCTTTTCAATTTGTAGAAAGTCCCTTAGAAACGCGCAAAAAATAACTCGCAATATCTCCGGAAATTATCGTAGAAAATTGGTGAAAATTTATATTTAGGGTAATTTGGAGGTTTTCTTTCGTTTAATAAAGTCAAAATACAGTGTTGCTATTGAGAAAAACGAAGTTGATGCATAATTAAATATGAAGACGGCCCCTTATGCAAATTAAATTAATAGTAAATTAAAGTATGCGTTATTTGAAAACGAATGGTGTATATAACTTTGCTGTACGACGAACGATGCCGAAATAAAGAGCAAGTGGGACTTTTTTTTTCCGCAGCTGTACATTTAATGTTAATTTATAGAGAAAGGCAATAGAGTCAATGTCCCAAGTTTTCGGGCGAATTTCAGAATGTTATGGTTTGCAAAATATGTATCACAAAAAGTGTTTCTACAAGTTTCTACAAGCTTAAAATAGTTCAAAATTCTTGTTCTATGCTTCAAATAGTTAAATTTTGCTTTTTCTTGCATCAAAATCGGTCATTTAGAACCGGAGATACAGAGGTTTTGGTTTCTCCATTGTTTTCCTATGGTGGTTCTAGAAATCTCGAGAAATATTGGTCGTAGGCCTTCGATAACTTCACTTTTGGGGACTGATTTTTGGCGCCAAACTCGGCGATATTTTGCCAAAAGTCGCCAGGCTTGGCGAAATTTTGGTCATTTGGCGCGATTTTCCCTATGGGGTTTGTAAAGTTGCTTTTTCAGCATTAAAATCACATAATAGCCTAATATTTCTCTTCTATGACGTAATCAAAATTCCCGCTTTATGTGGAATCTTCGAGAAATACTCTTCTGGAAGCTCCTTGTAGCTTCTGCATCGCCTATAAATACAGGCTGCCAGAGGTCCCAGTTCAGTGTGAGTTGAGCTCCCGTCAGAGGCGCCGACTTTACAAAATTTCTGTGGGTGCCCTAAAAGTCCGTGGGGGGGGGGTTAATAAAATGTTGAAAGTCGCACACGGTTTGTAATTTTTGATAAAGGATCGCTAAGTTTGGTGCCTAAACGAGACAGTTTATTTTAAAGGGGGAGTATAGTTGGAATGTACTTGGCTAAGATTGTAAAATAGTTTTAGTAGGTGATTTTAAGATAGATTTCGATTCCGAAGATGGGTTTTTATGGAACAAGGAAGAAAAATACGGCACACTCATGAATAACGATACACTTTCCAACTTTATGGAATCTTTTCCAACTACCCTTCAATCTTTTCCTATTATTATTTGCTTCCTTGCTCGTAACTACTCAATCATTTGACTTTTCGTGCACATTTTTACCAGTGGGAAATGGGTAATACAAATAATCATTTTGGCTCCACATAAAATATGCAATATCTGAGGGTATAGATCGAAGAAACGATATCTGTCTCACGGTTTTGGTACACAAATTAAAATAAACTAACTGCACCAAGGATTCGGAAAAATTCAGGATAATTATTTACAAGCTGCACTACACACTGCAATAAATTCGAAAAATTTCATGAAACTTTTGGAAAAAAATCTTAAATGTGGAACTGCACAGCAAAATATTTCTAAGAGTGGCCATTCTGCAAAAAAATTTTCGTTTATTCGGGTGTCTAGTACAGCTTGTGAACCTACATCCTAAAAATTGTGAAGTGCTTGAGATAATTAGTTTTCTTTTTTGTAATTATGTACCAAAATTGCGTGTTTTTTTCCTAGCGCTGAAGGTGACATTCAAAGTTTAATTTAAGTGAATAGTGTGAATTTTGGCGTCCGATTATCTGTACTACGGTGAAGCAACGCTGGGCATAGAATGAAAGTCTCCACCGTTGTGTCTTAGTAACGATAACAGCAAACCAGTTAAAATCAAGATTCTTTTTAAAGTAATGAAGTATTTCTGATGAAATGCCCTTCTTTTAGAAAAATCTGCTTGTGCTGGAGTCACCTTAAATTTGTTTGCCTTATGCAAATTCTCTGTCAAAATTCGAGAATTCCTGGGCGCACACCCCCTTTGCCCTTGTAATAAATCAGACCCGAAAGAGGTGTATTACACTATATAACTTTTTTTTTTTTTTACTTTTAGCGATAGAATTTTGATTGGTTTTAACTAATCATTATAAATTTCAAAGCAAAGTGTATTGGGGGGAAAAAAACATGCAACAATAATATCACAATCGGTCAAATTTCTTGTCATGTAAATGGAAATTTTGTATAAAAAGTGATTAACTTTTTTCGTTAATTAAATGTAACAATTCACGATCAATGTTATTCTTGTTTAATCTATCTCATCCCTGTCTGAAATCCTCAGAGTTTTCAAAAAATGTTATTCATAGTATTGTTTCTCAGCTCATTCATTTCCTGTATTTTTTTTTTTTTACATTTTTGTAGACCTATAAACAGCTGCAGCTAAGCCTTGACTCTTTTCTTTTCTTTTTTTCCCAACAAATTAAAAAAATTACAAACATTATACCTTTAAAATTAAACTAGATAATTTCCTCAGAATGAATTAATGCCAATGCACCGTTTTCTATGTTGAAATGTGTGTAGGACCACATAAAAAAGATTGGTAACTATTTAAATGCAAAAATAAATAAATAAATAAATAAATAAATAAAGCAGAACAAAAAAAGTTGTTTATCTTAGAGTTAATAATTATTCAAAAAATATTTTGAATTGTTGGCCATATAACCTCCAGGCATGATTTTGAGCATCCTCCTGAAGTAGAGCTATTTTACCCTCTACCATTATGTGGTCAAATTTGCAAAATTACGAGAGACATACATTTCAGTAATGTGTGTTCATGCACCATTGATTTCAGTATAATGTCACAAAAACAGCATTTGGCTAGATCAAAGCAAATAGTACCTAATTCCGCTTTGTCAAACAAGAACAAAAATTGAACAAAATATTCGCAGAAAATGAAACGGAAGGCATCTCGAAATGTTAGTGTGGACGACAGTCTGTTCCACCCTTTTCAATAAATAACTGAGCACTAAAATCATTCAAATATAAGAAAAGGAAATTGAGACTTAAGAAGAAAGTGACACAAACCTTTATACCTTAGAAGCCTCGCCTCAGTCTCATTCAATTAACACCAAAGCGCCGACACTTTTTGATGAATGAGCATCTTTTTTTGTTCCAGAGACATACAAAGTGTTGTATATTAGGTGCTTGTAAACAGACAGACCTTGATGTTCTCTATTTACAATAAAAACAATTAAACCTATTCACTTCGGAATCCGTAATGAAGTAATATTATTAGAACTATCTCAAAACATTTCCATAATGGGAATGAGTCTTTCACCTAACTCCTGTGTTATCTTTCCCGCGTGAACTTCTGATTGTAGCCAGCGGCTTTGTCTCAAATTCTCCGTTTTCCAGTACTCTTGGGCTAACATAGTATCATTGTATTCATACATTTTCCCATGGAGGACGAGGATTCTGGGATGAGGTCTGTTTGTGTGGGTCAGATCTATCTATGGGTAAGAAAGGCGGGGGGTACAGTGGGCAAAGGCATTGCCTTTGGGGCTGTAGGGAGTCGCACATCTCATTGTGACAAAGCTTTGAATTTTAGAAAGACATTGTTTACATGGGCGCCAGATAGGAAGGCAAGTGGTAGTGGGGGATTGAGATTTGAGCCCGCCTAGTATAGTAAACATTTTTACAGCATACTGAACTTCTAAGTATTATTTTCGTGCTAAAATGTCTGAATGTTAGGATGGCCCCCCTACACCTCTAAATTAGTACTCATATGAGAAAATATTATAATTATTATTATTATTTTAAGTAGACAAAAATATTACCTGTTTGGATTCCTTTTTTTTTTCATGCACTTTTTAAAATTTTAGAGTATGTGCTAAATTACTACTTATTGGAATTTTATTATAATTACTCGAGTTCCGAGGCACATAATGGTGTATGCCGAAGAAACAAAATCTGCATAACGGTCTTAGTACACAAATTAAAGTAGACTATCGCACCAAGGATTCAAAAAAATTTAGGATGATTCTTTATAAGCTGCACTACATACCGAAATAAAGAATAACACTTCTTTAAAATTTTCGATTTATAAGAATTTTTTCTAAAAGTTTCGTAAATAATACAGGTTTATTGTTTATTTCAGTGTATAGTGCAGTTTCTAAAACATACATCCTAAAAATTTGAAATATTTTACATAATTGTTTTGAATCTGTGTACCAAAATTTCATGGTTTTTTTTTTTTCCGAACTACAGCGATAAGCTGAAAGTAGCTGTCATTCAGTTGCCTTTAAACAGGGTTTAATTTCTATCCAAAAAAGTGCAAGAGCCCTGATTTTTTGTATTGCAATTTACAAAATTAATTACCTAATTTAAGGTATTATTAAGTTAATTTTTGTTACCTCTGTATTAGTTTGCGATGTAATAAAATTAATATCAACAGAAACAATTACGATGGTAATTAAAAATTTAAATTTAGTGTAAAATTTCACCGAGAAAAAAGAAGTAGTGGAGCTGAGCTCCCTCCCATGCAAACTAAGCACTTCCTTTAAATACATGCAAGTATTTAGCACCCACGAAAACTTTTCTGTGGGTGCTTGAGATCTGACATACTACGTAAAAAAAAAAAACAACTGTCCCTCACTAAAATTTTATTTTCGAATTATGCAGTTGCAAAGCACTCGTCGTCATCAGTGGCGTGACTATACCGTTAGGGCCCGTAATGAATTCACTGGATAAGGTCCTTCCTCATTGTACAGAATCTCAACCAACATGTTGCAGTTCACCTTTTCTAGCTTTCTATTTGAGAAAGGCTCCCCCTCCGTCCGGGGGACCGTGGCTTTTGCCCGTTCTACCGCCCTATAGTTACCCCACTGATTGTCTCATCGAAGTTCCTCATGCGCATCTAAATTATAAAGGACATGGGTGCTCATATAGGGAAGTAGGTGGGGGCTCGGGTCCCTCCCTCTAGCCGTCGGTATAGTGAACATTTTTATATTAGCTAACCTTTTTTCCACTATTTCAGTACTAAAATGTTTGAAAGCGCGATTGCCGATGACCTTACAAATGCAAGAAATAACCCCCCCCCCCTCGTCTTAAAGTAGTCATATGGACGTCCATGCCGAAGCATCCACATACATTTGGCCTCATTAAAGATTTTCTTTTAAACTTTTAAAATATCACACAACTAATAAGCAAATAAAGCATTTTAGTACTGAAATAATGCAAAAAGTTCCGTATCCTTACAAATATTCATATTACGTAATGGCATAATTGGGGCGGGGGGGGGGGACCCTCCTTGAGTGCACATCACTGTGTTGGGATTATCAGACGATTGCTGGTGCTCAGCATCCACCATAATTTTTTTACAAACCCAAAGCACCCACATAAACGTCTTTTCCTAGCCCTTTCTGGGAACTTCAAATTATGACTTGGAACTAAAATTTCTGTGGGTGCGGAACACCCACAGAATTTTGTCAGTGGGTGCTTGAGCCCCGGAGCACCCACGTAGTCGGCGCCACTGGCTCCCGTAGTGTGTGAATCGAGCTCTCTTAGTGAGAACGCTTGTTTGCTCTGTGAATTGATAGTGTTGTAGAAGCAGTGTTTTGGCTTGCTTTTTGAAGCTATTTTTTAAAGTGCTGTGTGTAAATTCTTCATTGCTGTGGTTTAAGGGATTATGTACGATATCCCTTGCATATTTTCACTGAATTTTGCCTGTGGAAGTGTTTTATTTTGTGTGAGAAATACAGCATTTGTGAGAGCTTCTGATCTAAGCGGACTGTTAAAAGAACATTACTGTTAGATTGTGCTTGTGTATCTTGTACAGCTGATTGTTCGACGAAGTTCTAGAAGCAATAAAGTTCGAGTTCCATCCTGGGAAATGGACTTTTTACAACAACTTTCTACACATACTGGACTTTAGAACTACGAACCCAAGAATCAAGCACAGTTTTCTACAACAGAGGTTTTTCCACGGGATTGCAAAAAAAAAAAAAAAAAAAAAAAAAAAAATTCTTATACATAACCCCTATGGGCGGAAATCATTTAAAATGAGTTAGTGTCTAAATGGTGCATTCGAAGAAGTTCAAATTGGGTATGTAAATTGTAGGTCACCGTCCCACAATATGTATTTGCTTTTTGTACAGGACTTAGTTTTTTGTCCGGGCAACAAATGAGTGTTCTTAAACATTATAGCTCATGTACGGAAACTCCTGAAAGTGCGCCAGTGACTATAGGCCGCATTCGATTGAGCTGAAATTGGGTACGTATATTATAGGTCACGGTCTCATGATCTGCATAGATTTTTGTATCTGTTGAGCTGATAGTTTGTTCACAGACTTGCAAGAAGTAATACATATACATTAAGGCTTAAGAACGCAAATCATTTAAAGTGAGCTATTGTCTAAATGGTGCATTCGATTGTCATCAAATTAGGTACGCAATTATAGGTCACTGTCTTACATACGGCTTAAATTTTAGCGAGTGTACGCCGTACAGTTTTTTACAGAGCTACAAAAGAGTATCTTTATACATTGCGGACTATACACTCAAATCATTTTAAATGCACTAGTGCCTGAACAGATCCGATTGAGCTGAATGAAATTTATTTAAACGCTTGGTATCAAGTGTTAGGAAAGTCGAGTGGAGTCACTCCAGATTTTTCAATTTGAATAATTGAAAAGTGCACAATTTCGGAGGGAAAAATAATTCCCCATATTTTAACATGGAGCTCGGCTGCCCAAATTTAAAACACAGTAAGTGACAAATTCAAAATCTTCCAGAAAATCAATAAAACGTATTTTCTTTTAGCCGCACGAAATGGTATTTTAGCACAACAAATTAACCGTTGATTATTGTCACAGATTAGGATGACAACATGTAGAAAATAAAATAGGTTTTAAAATTTGTTGAAAGTGTTATTTTGTTTTAAATTTTTCAAATTGAAAAAAAAGCACTTAATAAGTTTATCAATTTTGATATCTATACGAAAAAATTAAATTATTTAAAAGTACTAAGTAAATCATGTAACTACATCTGCTAATTTTTTCAATTGAATATTGATAAAATTTAATTTTTTAAATAAATTTTTAATTTAATGTTCTCAGTTGGGAACATTGGCCTTAAAAGGTTAAGACTTTGGAGTAGGGGAGAGCAGGGTACAAAGAGTCGTTGAAGATATTTGTGTTTCAGTGAATTTAAAGTGAGAAAATTATTTAAAGTAGGTATCAAACAACTTATGTTCGTGGAAAAATTTAAACATCTTACTTTGATTGTGGTGGGAAGGAAGAGCCATTTTGTTTTCTGATCATCTGCATGAAATTTGAAGAAAGTATGACTTTATGTTATAACACTTGAAACTTGTCAAGTAAATATGAGTTAAGGGATATGTTTATGTAGACAAAATTACCTTCTTTTCTATTATGTTGTTTTTAAATGAATATTTTAACGATTTCGAATTTGAGATGAAAAATAATACATTGGTTTATACGGGCCACTCTGGGTCACCTGAAACAGGGTACAGTGGATCAGTGATCCATTGTGTCCACCTTTATATATTTATTGTCTTTCTGTACTTGTTACTTTTTAATGCTTGAAAAATCTAAATTTATCTAAATAAGTCTTCCACATCAGCCACAGAATTTTCAGTTTCTCAAGAAAAAATGTAAAACCAAAAAAGAGATGGTAAAAGCCTTTTCCTGATACACAATCTTACACATACACCTGTGAAAATCACAATCCAAAATGAGACGATTGAAAAAAAGAAGAATGAAAGACCTAGCAGGAGAGAAAACAAATTGCAAGCAATTACAATAATAGCGCAACTGAAGAAGAGGAAGAATGAAAGGAATCGTTTAGTGAATCTGACTTAGAGGATTTGGAATTTGAAGATGTAGAAGATTTTAATGTTGGCGTTGGAGATTTCGTATTCAAGGTCTACGGCAAGAAAAGATGCACTTTCAAACGCTATGTTACTGAAGCTGTAGGCAAAAATTAAAATGAATTTGTCCACTACATTAAATGAATTCAGCCAGGTTATGAACCTACCCTTGATAAGGCAGACGTTTTTACAGCAGACAGTAAAGACCAAATGTATAGCAAGAAACTGAGAGAACAGTGACAAAGTTGACTTTTACTGTAGATTTCCAGTTATACAATGTATAATAGTTATTGTAAAATAACAGTTTTTGATTTAATGTCTTAAAAATAACTATAAAAATAAAATTTTAAAACTTACTAGGATTCAAAGTGATATTATCTAATTAAAGCTTTTTCCTTAATTTTATTAACAAATTTAGTTTCTGCATATTTTAGAACCATAAAATTAGCATTTACCTTATAAAATCTTTGAGCTACTTTAATATCTAACTTAATACTAAATATTTTTAGGCAATGAAAGAGTTCAAATTACTCACTATCGAGTAAAAGAATTTTTTTAAAAATTGTGTTTCTCGTTAGCTGATCCACTGTATCTCATTTGTTAAGGGGTACAGTGGGTCGACAAAAAGTACTGAAGAAAAATGGTTTTTCATTGTACAAACACTTTTCTTAGAATTGAACTAAAATTATTTAGGATTGCCAATAGATCAGAAAAACATAATGCATTAGTTTTATATTCTATTTTAAAAATATTTTTAGAATTATATTTAAAAATCTGAAAATTGACCTACTATACTCCTCCCCCTCCCCTCCGTCTCCCCTACTACCTGCTGGGCCCAGATAATCTAATGAGCACTGCGGGCCCATGCCTTGCGCACACACGTAGGAATACGGCAAAAAAAAAAAAAAAAAAAGAGCAATAAATAGAAATACAAAACTTCAGCCAGCTATGTATAGATGCACAAAATTTGAAATGTGCCATGGACTCAAAAATGTCAGTCCTTGCTACATGCAATATCTATAATATAACACAGGTTAGAAATTGTTTGATCAATACAACACTTTAAACCATTGAATTTAACACTATATTTGAAATCAGATAGAGTTTAAATGGCATTTAGTTACTTTTTATGCCCTAAATTTAATTTTTAAAGATGTTTTTTCTTTTTTTTAAAGGAAAAAAATAACTTTTTAGGCTTGATTAAAACAATCTGCTATATCCAGTATGTGCAAACATGTTATTTAGAAAGTATTTTGGTCAATCATAAAAATCTCAATTATTTAAACAAAATATAAATGAAATTGGGTTTTTATACGTACCATCCAAGGCCAAGAATTTGAGGCAGCTTGAACTCCTCCAACAATGACACGCTGCACACCTCTTTTTTTACCTAAAGTGTAAAATTCAAAAGGTATATTACTATAGTTGAAAATTAACTTAAAGTTAGATTAAGCAACATATTTGGAGTCATGTCCCTTATTTTTGAAACATATTACTGTAGAAAAATCTTAACATCCGGACAAATAATAATAATAAGAATAACAATTTGTGTAGTAGAAAACCTAGCGCCGCTATCTTTTTATTTTCACTTAGAAAAGGGGAGGAGTCGGATTCTAACGATAGAAGTTACGAATAGAAATAAGAAAAGTTGAAAGTTGAAATTAAGAAAATTAAGAGAAACACTGAAAATAGAAAAGAAAATTAAGTGAAAATCTAAAAATTAGTGTAAATGCATTTCTGACGCCGCGCCGTAGGAAATATGATTTTAAACATTACATATTTTTATAAAATGCTGTAAAAACCGGTTAGGTTTCAATATAAGTATAATCTGTAAATTTTTAGAAATAAAAATATCCTTTAAAAATACTCGCATTCCGGAAGAAACAGAACTATTTTAACTTAACACACTTACGTGAAGAATAAGAGTACTCCAAAGCTGTTCTTTTACCCCGCCGAGAAAATAATCCTCTTCCACTGTCTGCGTTCCTAAAATTATTAGAATTGGACTGAGTGTTGTCTTGGATCCTTGGTAATCGAAAACCGCAATCTGAAAAAATAGTTTTTAAAAAATTACTTCGAGATTTCCACCTACTTAAGAAAATATGAAAAGAGGAGAAAAAGTCTTCGTTCGAAAACGTTAGAAAGTTTTTCAAACAGTAACTTTCTACCAAGGCCTTTGTTAAAGTTTGGAACCTCGTCCCCCCCTTTCCCCCCTTCCCCAACACTCGCAAATTCTATTAAACTTGGGAAATTAGATAGTTGGGGGGGGGGGAAAAACTAAAAGTATAATTTACTTTCTATTTATGATACACTTGGCAAAATTACTCAAACCCAGTTGACAAAAGTAAGAAGTTGGTAATATAGTTGATAAACATTGAATATTTTGAGTATTTTTACTTAAGGTTTTTTCTTCTTTTGCAATTTTAAAGATTTCATAAACAATTTTAAAGTATTTTTTTCTTTCCCGTATTGTACAGTGGTTAGCTAATTACTCTTTATGGCTATGGGTTCGACTCGTGTCTGGTTGTTAATACGTGCGTTCATTAGGGGGTAAAGTTTAAAATATCAACTTTGAATCGTAATTTAGTACAGTGATCCCTCACTTATGCACCCCTCAGTTATACGCGTCTATCTTTTATGCGCGAATTTTCGAAGGTCCCGTCACGATTAATAGAAAAATGATGATATAGGTCTCTCATTTATTTTTGAATCTAAAAAGTGAAACTTAATCGTAGTACATTTAAATACTTTAAAAAATAATATTACACGTTTTAACTGAAAAAGATATTATTACACATTTGTTATTGTTTTTTAATGTTTTGTCTCTTATAATTTAAATGAAGAGTTAGAAAATAAGACTCTCAGTTATACGCGAGTCTCATTTATACGCGATTTTAAGTCTGTCCCTTGAAACCCGTGTAAGTGAGAGATCACTGTACTTGCTTTTGTCTGTAATAACTTGATGGCATTTGGCCAATTTTGATTAATGTCGTAAGCCTCCTCAATCGCTAAAATGTGCTGACTCAGGTCCTAATTACGTTGGGGCAAGCCTCTATCTATTTGTATTCGATTGCTGTCCTTGTACAGTTTCCTAGAATGTGACGAAATTTTACAACGGGAATAGCTAAGAGAATACGAAAAATTCCAGATGAAACCGATACATTAGAATGAAGAAGTATATTGTTTATGTAATTGCTCTGAAAAATCACGAATAAACTTGTATATTCACATAGAACCCTATTCATCCCTCCCTAATATCCAGTAACTTTCGGTGAATCATTTCAACGGAAGGTTAAACAGGGAAAATAAATAAATCTATATCATGACTATAGAAAGAGTTTACAGGAAAGCCTAAAAAATAAAAGTTACTTACTTGGAAAAGTTAAATTAATTTCTCGCATTACGCTACCAAGGCCCTTGTTAAAGGTTGGAACCTCGCCCCCCCCCCCACCTTCCCCAACACTCGCAAATTGTATTAAACATGGGCAATTAGACAGTTGGAAAAACAAAACAAAACGAAAACTATAATTTACTTTCTATTTATGGTACACTTGGCAAAATTACACAAACCCAGTTGGTAAAAGTAAGAAGTTGGTAGTATAGTTGAAAAACATTGAATATTTTGAGTGCTTTTACGTAAGGTTTTTTCTTCTTTTGCAATTTTAAAGATTTCATAAACAATTTTAAAGTATTTTTTCAGTCCCGTATTGTACAGTGGTTATCTAATTACTCTTTATGGCTATAGGTTCGACTCCGACTTGTGTCTGGTTGTTAATACGTGCGTCCATTCTTAGGGGGGAAAAGTTTAAAATATCAACTTTGAATTGTAATTTAGTACAGTGACTCCTCACTTATGCACCCCTCAGTAAACGCGCCTCTCTTTTATGCGCGAATTTTGGAAGGTCCCGTCACGAGGAATAGAAAAAAAAATGATATAGAACCTTATTCATCCCACCCTAATAACCAGTAACTTTCGGTGAATCATTTTAAAGGAAGGTTAAACATGAAAAATAAATAATTCTATATCACGACTATAGAAATAGTTTACAGGAAAGCCTAAAAAATAAAGTTACTTACTTGGAAAAGTTAAATCAATTTCTTTTACTGAATCCGGATTTATTTGAGCTTTTTTTGTAGTGGTAGGTCTACGAGTAGTTGTTGATACTGTTGTAGGTTTCAGTGTAGGTTCATCTAGGCAACACACAACTGGATCTGAGCCAAATCTACAAGTATGTCTTGTAGGTTTATTACACTCTGATCGTCTTCGACAAAAACCATGCTGTCGTCTGTAAACGCAGCGACGTTGATGTTCATGAAACCTCAATGAACTTGACAAATCATCAGAGTCATGATCTTGCGAGATAACTAAATAAAATAAGTATGCATGTGTTAAAAATATTAAAATGGACATAGAGGATGAAATAGTACTCTCAAATGAAAGGAAAATCCGAAATGTTGATATATAAAGATTATACAGGGGGTGTCCCAAAAAGGTGGTAATGGGCTTTAATTCTTTATCTATTAGAGGTAAGTGGGTAATATAAATTGAAAAATGTTCAAAACTAAGTTTGAAATAAGACTCCGTTAAAAAACACACTTTTCATT
The DNA here is from genome assembly GCA_038373885.1 of Cheiracanthium punctorium. Taxonomy (NCBI): domain Eukaryota; kingdom Metazoa; phylum Arthropoda; class Arachnida; order Araneae; family Cheiracanthiidae; genus Cheiracanthium; species Cheiracanthium punctorium. Next base: position 142,820 of record JAWZYV010011821.1, read on the forward strand.
AATTTTCAAAAAGTTACACTTTTTACAATTGTATACGACACATCAGTACAAAGAAAAAAAAATCCTAATAAATAAAATGTATTTTGTGTAACTTTTTGAAAATTAAAGAGAGGAATTTTTTCTTAAAGAGTTATTTCCGACCTTATTTTGAACACTTTTTTCATTTACACTGCCCACTTATCTCTAAAAGATAAAAAATTTAAACCCTTTACCATCTGACCCTGTATATTGATATCAGTGCGACCGGTTTAAATATAAATTTCTTATATAATGTATATGAAGTTTACAGTATTATAAATTGCTTGCAGTAAAGAATTTAAAGAAAAACAAAATAAAGAGATGGCGACTCTCTAAAGAGTGACAATGTTGAAATCAAAGCAAATCATGCAAATAATCGTGCTAACAAGCAAACCAGGAAAAAACGGAATGGAAAAAACGCGAACGGAAAGAAACTCCGAACGGAAAAAAACAACAATCGGAAAAAACGCGAACCAGTAAAAACGCCTACCAGAAATAATAATAATAATAATAATAATAATTCCCCCTCCCCCTCTCTCAGAATAATAATTTTTATATAAATATTGAACATAAATTTATAAATTTATTTCGTTTTGTTTTAAATATGAGAATGGTATTCAATCGAATGTAGACTTGCCCCCAAATTCTTTTGTTTTGGTGTAAAGGAGCCACTTTTTATAATTAGAGAATCTCACAATTTCGATCTGTTATCATATAATCACGACAATTATCCGCATAAAATATTTAAAAAAAAAATGCTTTTGGTTGTTTATGTTCCTCCGTGCGTTCAAGCCACATATTAAGGTTATTCAGGTCAGCAAGTTTCTTCCAGTTCCAGGAATTTGACGGCGAGAATCCTCGGACAAAACACAAAGGACTCTATGGTTGGAGATAGTGTGAGGGAGGCAAAACAAAGAGGGTTTATTGAGATCAGAAGCCCTATTCAACGAAGAAACTCACAAAATACATCTATACACATTTTACATTTTAAAAGATATTATATCCAGCAAAAACATTTCAAAGTTATGCTATAATAAATATGTTTTATCAGACTTTTCAAAAAATAATTTTTTATACCGATTATTCTGTTTAGAAAAGATACAAACCTTTTATTGAGATTTTTTTAAACAAAATATTCTAAATCAGCGGTTCTCAACCTTTTAAAGTCGCCCCCCCCAACAAAGGCTAACTTATAGTGCCCCCCCTCACATTTTTCAGCATAAATTCGATGTTTTAATCTTTAACAATGAACATTTAGTTGAATTTTCTACAAAATAATGTTATCAGTAAAGTTTGAATGAACATTTTAAGCGAAAATGTATATATTTTTGAGTAAACATGAGGATAAATCAGATGATTTTTAAAAAGCATGCATCACTACTTGCTCTTTGGTTTTTCTCGCGACCCCACTGCAAACGCTCTGCGTCCCCTTGAGGGGCGCGCCCCACAGGTTGAGAAACGCTGTTCTAAATTATTTGAAAGGAAATTTTCAAGACTTAACAGAAACTTAATTGATTTCAAGTAATTTATTTAAGTTTTAAGGAAATTTAAAGTCGTAATCAGTTGATTTCTTTCCGCTAAAATATTTAAATCATTTTTGTTTCCTAGTTTTATGTGACATCTAAATAGTAATCAATTGTATAAATGACAGTACAAAAAAAAAAAAATAGTATCAAAATGTTCAGTAAATGAGAGATATGTGCCATGTGCCTTTGATTGACTTAAATTTGAAAAATAATCTGATATTTGCGAATAGTTATGTATAAAATCATGCCCACCCTTTTTTTTTTTTTTCGGGGGTTGAGGCTGCTTTTTTAAAGGCTTTAAAAATGTATGTGATTTTAAATACAAAAACACTTCCTTCCTTAAAAAAAAAAAAAAAAAAAAAAAAAAAAAAGGAAGAAAGAAAGAAAGAAAAAGGAAAAAAGGGGGAGCTATTATTTACCTTTTTCAACCAAAGTACAACAGAATTTCTCATAGATTCATCATAAGTTAGATTATTAAATTATTTTATGTGCTATTTCACTGGAAATATATTAATATATTTCCAGTGAAATAGCACATAAAATAGTTAAATGAACCACTGAATTTTACTTCATTAAGTGATTAAAAACGCAATGTACTAAATCTTTATAAATGCTATACGATCTTGAATGTTAAAGTTATTAAATTGAAGTATATTTGATCATTAGAGGAATGTTGCTTTATAGTAGATTTTGAATGACACCATTGATTAATTTAAGTGAGAGTAAGGGAAATGTAAAGTTTAAGATCTATTTTGTAAATACAAGTAGATACAATTGTTTATGTTCCTCCGTGCATGCTATCCAGTTACAAAATTAAAATCAAATAAGCTTCAACTAATAAATACAACAGAATAAAAAATTACTCACCAAGGCTTATGAGTATGAATGCTATATACAGCAACAGCAAAGTATGTGAAATAGCCATTGAAGAGTGCAAACCTATACAGTGGGAGGAAAGAAAATGATGTGCAATTATTAATCCTTCTGAAATAATTTTCAATTTAGACAAGCAGTTTCAAAACATAAATGCATTTGCCTATAGCACACGCGTATTTACTTTCAATATAAATCACCATTGCTCATGCAAAAGGATTATCACCCTAGCCTAAAATCCGTGCAGTGCAACGTTCTTGCCACGAATAACTTTTAGACCCATTTTCTCTATCGTTACCTTCACCACGGCGATCTGAACCACTGAACTGTACAAAAAAACGGTCTAAAAGTTTTTCGGTTTTTAAGGTAGTGTGATAATCCCTGACTGCTTCCGTCTTTTTAAAATAGTAACATTTCTTTTAAAATAGCTCAGAGGTGGGGCAGCCATAACGTCGCAAGTGAGCCACATGCGGCTGTCATGCAAATAAAATCGTGTAAAAAATACGATAAAATAAAACATTTCAATTTAGAAAAGTAAGTATATTTTTAAAAAATGTTTTTGTAAGTTAAGAAACTTAACATTCAAACTCAAAAATATTTTGTTTTTTAATGGTGCTGATTCTATGAAACAAATTTGTAAAACAAATCTTTAAAAGTTCATTTGATCGTGTCCAAAGGTCTCCTAAAATTTATGCAAGATTTAAAACTTGAATTAAATAAAAATTGATTAATTTAGTGCAAGCGAGCGAAAAAGTAAAACAGTTTGACTGCTGACAGATAAAGATTAGTAAAAATACACCACTGTACGAAAGAACAACGCGCTTTCATTTCAAAAATGATGAAAGTTTGATGATGAATGATGAGAAAGATCATGTGATTTAACACCACTGAATTTCTTACTTTGGGGTTATTTGAAATCAAAGGTCTATGTCAGCAAGCCACATTCACCTGTTCATTAAAGAAGGATGTGCGGAGGGCTCAACGCTGCATCAACGAAATTCAGCCACATTTATTAGAAATAGTCCTGGAAAATTTCGGCAAAAGAATGCGTATGTGCCAGAAAAACTATAGAGGTCATTTGCCCGATGTGCTATTTCATACATAACAATATTCTATTTATTTAAGGTTTCAATTTTAAAAAAATGAACAAAAAAATCTTGTGTTTAATATTTAATTCAATTCTTGCGTGTTTGTTTGTTTGTAGGATTACGGCCGATTAGCTACGCGTGGGCTCTAGGCCGAAGGGTGGGGTGCCCTCCGTGGGGGTCTTTCTAAGGGGTCCTAACCCGTATTTACGCTAAGTTTCGGAGAAAACCACGGAAAACTCCGAACGGTTAGGTCGACGGACGAGCGATGGGAGCCGAACCCGGGACCTTCACACTACGCCCGTCTACCATTTCCAGTGATATAACCACTGTGACATGGTGAGGCCCAATTCTTGCGTGAATTTTGGATCCATCTTTAGATGTTTATGAATGTTGTCCAGCTTAGCCTTTGGCTGTCGAAAGTCTGCTTAGAGACTGACTGTATAATCCCTGTAAATGTTGTTTGGATATGCAAGGAGATTGTTTTAAGTTTGAATCCTTTAACCCTTAAACGCGCCTCACCGTGGCACAGTGGTTATGCCACTGAAAATGGTAGATGGCCGAAGTGTGAAGGTCCCGGGTTCGGGTCCCATCGCGCGGCTCTCGATCTAACGGTCTGGAGTTTTGGTAGATTTTCTCCAGATGTAACGTGAATACGCGTTAGAACCCGTTAGAAAGTCCTCTTACCAAGGCACCCCCCCCCTTGGCATATCGCCCTAGTGCAGCGTTGCCGTAATCATACATAACCAACAACTAACCCTTTAACGCGCAGTGGGAACACCAAACTCTGACGTTTTGACTGTAGCCAGCCACGAAGAATAGATTTGATTTCTATAAAAATAGTTGCGGGTGACATAGCTCCACGAGAGAATCCTTTACTTTTTAGCACGTCATTTCCCGTAAAAAAATTGACACAATTATTTTTTTAACAGCACTGACATCTGCTGAAAAATGGAAGAATGCGAGAGCAGCTGGATAGATTGCCCAATGCTGAAAAAAAGGGCAGCCGTTGCCAACGCTCGACTTAACTACCAGCAAGATGGCGGACGATCAAATGTTCATCGCGTGCCACAGATCTAGAGACCCTTTTTTCAGCATTGGGAAAGGATTACGCCTCAAACGGTTAACACTGAAGCTTTCTCAGCTGCATTTCACACGCAATAAAAATTCTTCAGCGGGCTAAAATTCAGTTGAAAATTCTCGGAGAAATTATCAGCAGTTCCTCTGGATCCAACAATGAAGAAAGCACAAACGCTTACAAAAATAAGCGATAGATCGCTCACAAAAGCACACAATCGGAGCCTTATGCTCTCAGCAGAATCAAGGTTTGCTCGCAACAGCTCACTCAACTGATCGGAACTCTGAAGGGATCCTACTTTTTCATACCTTACGCCGACGTTGCACGAACATTCCAGAGATTCCCCATCTCCAGAAAAATCTCAATCAATCGCGAACTTTTATTACGTAACACAACGTTGGAAAGGGTTGCGCCTCAAAGGGTTAATTGCCAAATTAAAGTATCTTTTTCCTTTCATTAGTTTTTTGGATCTAATGCTAGTAGTCTCATTACTATTTGGAACATTGTGTGCAACAGAATTTCCATAATGAACTACATTCATTGTATGGAAAAAATTCTTAACTATACTGGGTGATTCAAAGTTAGATTGACAATTTTTTTAAGAATGGTAAAAAACACCAAGACGGTTCAGAATCCCATGGCAATTTGGTGTCAGAGACTTCATCTTCATGTACCTGTTAATAATCACTTTGCAAGAAGTGTTGAAGTGTCCGTCATTTCTTAACCAAGTTTCATAAATAATGGGCTGTCTGACAAATTCAACAATGTAATGAAAAAAAGAAAAAACCTCTGAATTAACAATTTTTAGCAAGTGCAATTTTTGAAAGATGCATTAGTTTCTGAAAAAACATGCTCGGAAAGTTTACTATAGCTTGAACACTTCGATAGTGATTATTAATAGGTACATTAAAACGACGTATTGGACCTCACATCCGTATGTGGTTCTGAACCGTCTTATTCAAGCCTACCCCTAATAAAAGTTTGTCCCTCTAATTTTAAATCACCCGGTATTTTTTTTTTTTTTTCATATGCAAAAGAACATTTTAAAGAACATTTATATTCGTACAAAATATATTAAGAAACACCAGTTCATTACTTTTAATTTAAATCATAGGCGCAAATATATTGAGGTCTTAGTGATCATTTTTAAAGTTTACTCTTTTTTTTATTTTAAAAAGTCTGGAAAGTTGAGATCAGCTCCCAATTCCTTACAAACGTAAGAGCTCGGTCTTAAAAGTACTCATATAGGCGCTCCTGCTTATTTTACACGGGATATATTTCCTTTTCATAGAAGCATCGTCATAAGATTTAAAGCGATTTTTTAGGGTTACAACATAAAACTTTTTGATCGAAACATCTGTATGGATGTTCAAGTAACCTTTATGGTGTTCTTTTACAACGCTTTTTATTATTTTACGTTTTAAACACGAGGTATTTTGAGTGATTTTGTTATTGTACACAATGTGAGGCCGTGGTTGCCCAGTGGTTAAGTCGCTGGATTCGTAACCAGAAGGATGCGGGTTCGATACTAGCGTACCACTAAAGATCACCTTGTACATGCGGTGTACGTGCATGTTAAGTCCGTAATTCCGAAAGTCCTTCCGGCGATCGCTAGCTATTTTCCGAGGAGTGCTAGTATTCAGAAGTCCTCCACCTTCTAATGAGAATCAAAATTTTGGCGGGAAACTCCGGAAAGGACGTACGTAGCTCTAAATGACAGATTCAGTGACGTGAGCTGTCCTCTCCTGTCAAATAAATAAATAAATAAATTGTATACAATGTATTGCCGAGATCCTAATTATTGACTACAAATGAAAAATCTGCGGATGCTTTTAAATTTACATATCAGAAAATGAAATCGATTTTTAAGGAGTAAATAATTTCAAGAAAACAAACTGAAGCATTCGGTACCTTAGTACAACTTAAGTTCCCCCCCTCTTTTAACCCTTTAACGCGCAGTGTTCCCGCTCTGGGAACACCAAACTCTGACGTTTTGACTGTTGCCAGTCACGAAGAATATATTTGATTTCTATAAAAATAGTTGCGGGTGACATAGCCCCACGAGAATCCTTTACTTTTTAGTATGTCCTTTCCCGTAAAAAAAATTGTCACGATTATTTTTAACAGCACTGGCATCTGCTGAAAAATGGAAGAATGCGAGAACAGCTGGATAAATTGCCCAATGCTGAAAGAAGGGAAGCCGTTGCCATCGATCGACTTAACTACCAGCAAGATGTTGCGGACGATCGAAACGTTCATCGCGTGCCACAGATCTAGAGACCCTTTTTTGACACAGCTGGATGTGCGGCACAGAAAGTTGTCATCAAAAAAAGGGTCTCTAGATCTGTGGCACGCGATAAACGTTTCGATCGTCCGCCATCTTGCTGGTAGTTAAGTTGAGCGATGGCAACGGCTGCCCTTTTTTCAGCATTTACAAAGGGTTGCTCCTCAAAGGATTAAGAGTTTAAAACAGGACAGCATCATATAAAGATTTGAAACTTAGAACGCAGGTTGATTAGCGTAAAAGGATAAAATTGCGAATTTTGTTTTAATTTTGCGTTATCTCTTCATGCATAGGCATAACTTACTAAGGGCAAGAGGAGCAATTGTCCCCCTAAAATTCAAGAAAATTCGGATATCACCTATTTCGAAATAATATTTTCTACAGTAGGACACATTTTGGGACATATAGGACCCCCCCTCTCATCTCGCCTGTGCCAGTTTATGCCAATGTCTATTGACATCATGCATGTAAAAAGTTTGAACTTGATCAGTTATAAAATCTACACATTACTAACATATCATTTTTCGTCTCTACGTTTCTGCATATTTTGTTTATTGTAGATGTGCTGTTTTCTCCAATGTTTACTGTCAACACTTAGGCATGGCGGCCATGCGTAAATGAGGGCGTAATGTTTGAAAATATATTGTACACAATTGTACGTAAATGTACTAATTTAAGTTAAAAGCAGTTACATTTTCGAAAATTTAATATTCAAGAATTTTTTTACAACAAATTTAATCACTATTATACGTACATCCATATAAAAAAATCTGCACGAGAGAAATTATTTAAAAACCTGAAGTGACTCCACTCGAACAGTGGAGTTACCGAGTGTTTAAATAAATTCCATTCATCTCAATCAAATGCAGTGTTCAGATGCTAGTACACTTCAAATACGTTGCGCCTATAGGCATGGGCGTAGCCAGAGTGGGGTAGGGTGGGGCAGCTGCCCCCCTAAAATGAGCTAGTCATAGGGTCTGATTATGACAAACCGGGCATTCTCCGGTTAGACTCCATGTCCTGCCCCCCCCCCCTAATGAAAATTCTGGCTACGCCCTTGCCTATAGGAAATAATGTATAAGAATTCCTTTTTGTAGCCCTGTACAGAAACTGTAATCCGTACACACACTAAAATTGATGCTGTATGTAAGACAGTGACCTATAATGTGCTTATACCTAATTTTAGTTCGATCGAATATGATGTGCCTCGATAGACCGTAATGTATTAGAATTATTTTTTGCAACCCTGTGAACAAACTATCAGCTTTACATACACCCAGATCTATGCAGGTCATGTGACCTATAATATTCACATCCAATTAGCGCTCAATTGAATGCATCGTTTAGACGCTAGCCCACTGTGAAGAACTTTAGCCCATAAGAAGGTAAGATTTCTCCTTCCTTGTGTTGTTGCTGCTAATCCCCCAGGCCTATAGGAAGCTAGACTCAGGTCCATCAGTTCATATACTCTCAGAAAATCCAAAAACTGGATGATGTTCGTTGCGTAGGTAATCTTCTTTCCAAAAATTGATACAGTTATACATGAGCGCCGCCAGGATTTTTTACAAGGGTGGGCAAAATGTGAGAGTGAAGCACGCTTGTGTGCATACCCATGCATTACAGCATATTCGTATATATACAAAATACACTGTCTACCAATAAGTATTTGGACACCTATGCAAATGATGATATCTGCGGTCCTGAGGTACGCCACGGCCTCCGCCGGTATGTATCATGCAGAAAACAGCATCGGCATTAGTCGCATGCAAGATGCCGCGCAGTTCGGAGCTCTCTGATTTCGAGAAAGGTATAATTATCGGGTATCACAAATGTGGCCGATCCTTAAGGGATATATCTAGCGATCTGAAGTACCCAAAATCGACAGTGGCCTATGTGATTAAGGAGTGGAAGGTGAGCGGCGATTGTCGAAATGTGCCCCGAGTCGGCAGACCACGAAACTGGGAGATAAGAGACCGACGAGTGCTGTCCAGAGAAATTCGGAAGAACCGCACCCAACCGATGGCCCTCATCCGCGAGGAATTTCAACAGGCATCCGGGAGTATTGTTTCAATGAATACCATCAATGAAGCACATCTGCTTGGTTTTCATGGTCGTGCTGCTGCCCATAAGCCTTTGATCACAAAGTCCAACCGTGCTGCTCGGTTCATGTGGTGCCAAACACATCGAAATTGGACCGTAGATCAGTGGAAATGGGTTCTTTGGAGCGACGAATCAAGGTTCACCCTTTATCGTTCGGATGGCAGGGTCTGGGTCTGGCGTCTGCCTGGAGAACGTCTCCTGCCAGAATGCATTGTGCCAACAGTCAAGTTCGGCGAAGGTGGAATTATGGTCTGGGGGTGTTTCTCCTGGTATGGACCTGGACCCTCGGTCCCAATTCATGGTAAGCTCAACGCCGATGCCTACTGCACTAATTTGGATGACAATGTGCTTCCTACGTTGTGGCAGTTTTACGGGTTGGACCCCTGTTACTTTCAGGACGACAATGCCAGTTGTCATATTTCGAGATTAACCAAGGCTTGGTATGGTGCCAATGGAGTTCATCGAATGGACTGGCCTGCCCAGAGCCCGGACCTGAACCCTATCGAGAACCTCTGGGACGATTTGGATCGCCGAATTAAGGGGTGCACTACCCGTCCAAAATCGGTGAAGGAACTTCTATGTCTACTCCAAGCCGAGTGGAAGACAATACCACTAGCTTTAATACAAAGAGTTGTGGAAAGTATGCCCCAGAGGGTTCACGGTGTAATTGCCTCTCGTGGAGGCTCTACCAACTATTGATTTTGAATAAAGTTAATTTTTCTTTTCTATCGCACGTGTCCAAATACTAATTGGTAGACAGTGTATATACATATATATATATATATATATATTATAAATATACAGGATGCCTCATAGAAAAGTGGTAACGGGCTTTAATTCTTTATCTATTAGAGGGAAGTGTAAATTGAAAAAAAAATGTTCAAAATAAGGTCAGAAATAAGACTCCGTTAAAAACAAAAATTCCTCTCGTTCATTTTCAAAAAGTGACACTTTTTAAATTTGCATACGAACCCCGTACAAAACAAATCCCAGCAGTGGCGGCTCGTGGGTCATTTAAAAGAAGGTTTACAAAACAAATTTCGAAAATTAAATATGCAGATACGACGCACCTTACAAGTTAAAATAGATTTGCGTTTCCAGCAGTTAATTAAAAAAAAAAAAAAAATGCACGCAACTGAGAGAAAACAAGTCATCTTTGATGTTGCATTTCGTCACCAAGATAAGTTTTAGCAAAGGTGCTGTCTTGATTCATTTTATTTCAATTTTTTTTTCAAAGGATAATATTGAAAAATGCCATTGCTTTAGCTCCGAAACACGTCTTTTACTTCCATCTTTTTATTTACATTAGTTTGTAAAAAAATAATGTAGTGAAAAATGATAGAAATAAAGAAAATATTAAGAAAATGAAATAAGAAATAATTAACTAACCGAACGTAACAAACAAAGGCAAAATCCGGGAGCGATAGCGCAAAAAATTGGCCCTGGGTGCACAATGAAATTGCGCAAACAGAATGATTTCACCAGTGTAGTAGTTCTCCTCGGCTGTCTCGGCTTCAGATACCAGATAGCGGTTCAGAGGGAAAATTTTCCGTTCGCACGTGCTATTGATTCAAGACTGTGCTGTAGTAACCTACACTACAGCGCGTTAGCTATAATAAGACTATTTAATGATACTGGGGGAGGGGGGAGAGAGTAAAACTTACGTTTTAAATTCACATAAATCTAGAAGTGTGCTTAATATTTGGTTCAAATTTAATTTGTTTATTCTTTAGTTTTTCCTTTGGGGGTTCACGTGCTCATGTGCTCCAATGGAGGAGCCGCCACTGCTTCCCAGTTAGTAAAATGTGCCCTATACACTAATGAGATGACATACAAAACTTGAGAACTATACCTTAAAAAGTGCCAGAGACATGAAGATAAATATAACGCTGACTTAAAACATCTTTTTAATGGCTTTCGAATGGAAAAAAATCACGGCGAATATAGCATTTCAGGATTCGTACAGAAATGACGAAGGAAAATCTTTTTTTCCACTCTAGCAATAAACGTTTTTATTCACAATCATGTATACTGACCGATCATCTTTTTTAAAAGATATTTCTGAGACGTTGCATGATGTAATTCACAAATTTGCTACATCACCTCATGAGTGTATGGGGCACATTTTACTAGCTGGGAATGTTTTTGTACGACGCACAGTGGAGTATTTGTGTCAAAATCCTGGCCAAAAATATTTTTCATGTGTTTTAGCATTAAAATCATTACTGTTGACTTTTGACTTACTTTTCAGTATTATGTATTTATTAAATTATATAAAAAAGCGTGTTGTCGCCAAATTTGGCGATATATCGCCAAACGACACGAAGTTGGTTTCTAACAAATGTCTTGTCCGGGGAGTGTCCCTTACTGGGAAGTACTGTTATTGTATAATACCTCTTATAAATGTAATAACACGTGGCTGTCGATCTAACGGTCTGGAGTTTTGGGCGATTTTCTCCAGATGTCACGTAAATACGCATTAGAACCCCTTAAAAAGCCCTTCGCCCAAGGCAACCTTCCCGTTAGGCAAATAGTCGTGTAGCTGTGCCTTAACCACAATAAAAATATATAAATGTAATACTTTAATAATACTTATAAATATAATACTACTTATCTATAAATCAATTTTTAACATAAAAAATTATCTAAATGTAGTTACTATAGGGATCTTAGTTTTCTAATGACTTCTGAAGATTAACTTCTTCATTCTGATTCTTTTGAACTCTGATATTCGTCTTCACTCAGAATCCTTTTGAGAGAGAGAGGGGGGGGGGGGGTACCACCATCGGGCCCCTCTGTTGTAGGTTCTAGCTGTAGCGAAGTTGTAGGGTCTCGCTGTAATAAGGCTTGCTCTTTTTCGTTGGCCTTTGTCTAGAGCAGCTGAAAGGACACTGCTTAAAAGAAGCCTACTTGAAACCCATAAAATCTCATTCCAAGCTGGAGCAGAAAGTAATTTATTTCTAGCCAGCACTTCAAAATGACTGAGCTAGCACGTGTTTCTGTTTACACACTCACACTCCAATGACCCGAAGTCACAGTTGCCAACCTTTGAGATCCAAAAATGGGGAGCTTTTGCTTTGGACACAATTTACGACATAAATGGAAAACTAAGCTGTAAATAGATGGGACTATTTACAGGACTAAGAAAGGGCAATTTTGGAATATGTAGAAATTTTCTTCTTACAGCAAATTTACATCAGAAAAATAAGAAATTACATATTTTAATTTAAAATGCCGATGTTAAATCTTAACTGAAATGAAATTTTATATACCTTTATCCAAACACTTGCACATAATTTATAGTTTATGAGAAGTACAAGCGCGTATGTTTGTATCCCTTTTGCGATCACCCGTCGAAAAATTATCGAAAAAATAAAAATGGCGCTATATAAATAATTTTTTTTAAAGAAATGGTGGATGTTGGGGGAACATTTTTTTCTTGGAATAGACACTCAATACTGTAATAATTACGATTATAGTTGAAATTAGGCGCGACAAGCCGCGACACCCCTTCAAAAAGCTTTTTGAAATGTGGATCTTTGAAAAAAATAAGAAAAAAAAAGTTCACAATTTTTTAAAATAAAGTCATATTATTTTTTCACACTAATAGATACATATAATTAAAATACATATATTTTACTATACAATTATACTTAGTATCAAATCAGTAAATTAATTTAAAGAGCCCGTAAAAAATGCAAGACGAAGTAATAGGAAACGCTGATATCTCTTGCCGTAAATGAAGAAACTTGCTTTTAAACCGAGTGTTGCATCTTTTGGATATGAATTAGGGTCGAAAAACATGCATTACATGATGCATCAGTTTCTAGGCTATCCAAAAACATATATATTACTGTTTTTAAACAAATTTAAAATTTTCGACTTTTGGCCAGGATTTTGATACGAATACTCCACTGTGCGACGGTCGTACGCAAATTAAAAAGCGTCACTTTTTGAAAATGAACGAGAGGATTTTTTTTCTTGACGAACATTTTTTTTCAATTTACACTGACCACTTATCTCTAACAGATAAAGAATTAAAGCCCGTTACCACCTTTTTGGGATACCCTACATATATATACATACATATGTGTGTGTGTGTGTCTTACGGCCCCTTCACAAAATTATAATCGATTGAAAAGGCAGAAATGCAATCGATTAAAAAGACCCTTCATTGGCATTTTACAGAATATTTTAATTCGTAATGTAAATTATTTTAAAGGGAAAAAAATGACTTTTACAAAAACTGGTGTGAAAATTCACAAAACTAGATGTTGAAATTCACAAAAATAAACAGCTTTCACTAATACGAGAATGAAGCCTTATCAATTGTACAGTACTTCAATCTCGCTTAAGTTCATGTTTGCAATATGCATCATAGCAAAGTACGACTTGTACAAAGAGCCTGTTGCCAACACTCTGCAGTCTGTTGACATCTATTTGCTTTCTGTGAGAGAGCACATTGATAAATAAAAAAAAAATATATTCATTTCTAATCGCAGTACTTCTGTAAGTACATTCAATTATTGTTGCAGGAAATCTGCTTAGTTTCCGGATTCGTAGTTTAAAAATGTGCAGATGGAAAGCTCTCAGAAACAGTCCAGTTCACAGGACGAAACACAAATTTTATTATAAAGTCGATGAACGATCTGCTATACACAAATCACAGGAATGAATGGCACGTTTTATAACAGCCAGCTTAACACAGAAGCTGTATTTCACACGCAATAAAAATTCCTCAGCGGGCTAAAATTCAGTTGAAAATGCTCGGGGAAATTATCAGCAGTTCCTCTGGATCAAACAATAAAGAAAGCACAAAAGTTTTCAAAAATAAGCTTCTCAAAACAAGCGATAGATCGCAAACAAAAGCACACAATCGGAGCCTTATGCTCTCAGCAGAATCAACGTCTGCTCGCAACAGCTTACTGAACTGATCTGAACTCTGGAGTGATCCTACTTTTTTATACCTTACGCCGACGTTGCACCAATATTCCACAGATTCCATCTCCAGAAAAATCTCAATTAATTGCGAACTTTTATTACGTAACACAAATGCAACTGAGTAATGTATAATGCATAATCCTATTACATAAAACTAACGCAGGTAAGCAAACATTAGGGAGTTTTTGCGCTACGTTTCTTCCCACGGTAACGCTAACGTTAAATGTCATCGGACAATACAGCGCATGCGCACGAATAAATTCCGAAACCTGATTGATCAAAGTACTCCGAATAGCGGATAGCGTTAGCGTTAACGTTGGAAGAAACGTAGCGCAAAAACTCCCTATCATAGGTCCCATTAATAAAAGCACGCCAAATGTTGCCAAGCATGGCGATTTTTTTGGTGAAAAATTGCCGTCAAATTTGGTGCCGAAAATAAGATTCCAAAACTGAAATCAACTAAGCGATAGTGACGATATTGTGCGAGAATTCAAGAAAACCCTATGTTGAACAATGGGTACACCCAAAACTCCCTATTTCGTGTTCTAACCGCTTTTGGTGCAACAAAATGCATATTTTAATTAATTGATCCGTAGAATGCTAATTTTTGAAGTTATATCGCAGGACGAGCAGATCACCTCCAAAACTCGTCACTCTCTTTACATCTGCTAAAGAAATAGCAGAAGCTCATGATATTGAACTGAGGTGTCCTCGTACAGTTAGTCACTAAGTTTTCGGATCTAATGCAGTAATTAAAACAGAAGCAGGAGAGTACTTTAGAATATCAATTATTTGGATGAATTAATAACATCGCTTGGGGAACCAGGCAACGAAGTTGGTTTCTACCTAGACCCTTTTACCTAACAACGATGAAAAATACGTGTAAAAGGCTTTATATTGAGATTTTTTCCTCCAATAACAACAAAATTTGAAACAAAAACACTTTCGATTTATTAAACCATCATACTAAGTTCTTTCTTAAAGGCTTGCTTTCTAAAGCTTGCAAATAGCTGTAACATTTGCAGCTACTAAATAACAGTAGAAAGATTTTTCAGTATTCTAATTTAGTCCTGAATAAGACAGAGCCGGCCCAAGGGGCGTGCGGGGCCACTTTTCTATCATGGCTTATATAAGTTACTACTATTAGTGCTAGTACATATTAGCTTTATTTCTCTGCTTTTTTCGGAATATATAACAACAATCTACCAAGCTCGGTCTAATGTAATAGCAAAAAAAAAAAAAAAAAATGGCCCAGGAGCGAGGCCTTAGGCGATCGCCTACATTCGCACCCCCCTTGGGCCGGCCCTGAATAAGATCAACAATACTGATCAGAGATGATCAGGACTTTCGCATGAGAAGTGTTCATCGAGAAAAACTTTAGAATATCAATTATTTGGGATATGGAACAAGGCCGTACCCAGGGGGGTTCAAAATTTTGTTAACAAAATAATAATGATGAAGTCTTTTTGTGCCCTTTTTCACCATTTGATCCCCTCGGAAATTTTAGGCCCCCCCACCGAAATTTTTTCTGGGTACGGCCCTGATATGGGACACTTCATACAAAAGATTTTGGACGAGTATGTGGTACACTGCAGCCACGTAGGCTACACTTTTTATTGTTAGTTACAGGGGCGTAGCCAAGGGGGGAGATATCGGGATATATCCCCCCCCCCGAAATTTTTGGATTAGTGATGAAATTCCGTCTATTTATACACATATAAGTTCATATCCCCCCCCAAAAAAAAATTTTCCTGACTACGCACCTGGTTAGTTATATTTAACTTTTCTATTCTATTTTTTAAAATTTATTTTGGAAAGATATTCTTTAAAAAGTCAATTACAACTAACAATTTGGTTTATTTGACTAACAATTTGGTATATTTTTCTTCTATAACATATTTAAGTAAAATTAATGGTTTGCTTAGCAACATTTTTTTTTAATGACTAGATTTCAGATTTTTTATATGTATGTATTTATAATGTTGTGCGATTTCCTTACGCTAGGATGGGCATTTGCCTATAGCTGGAGGCGCCCCTGTACAGTTCAGAATGTGGGAAGGAGTGGCTGAGGTGTCCTCGTACAGTTAGGTCGCAGGAGGACCATTTCCTACAGGTTGGGAAAACTGTTTGGTTAAATTCGTACTTTAAGCTTTTAATATGGCGACTAATAAATCTGGAGAATGCTGTCAGGTCGCTTCTGCCTCGCCTGAAGGTCAGGGCAGACAGTAAAGATCCAGTTGTGCTCTGTTTCGCAATTGAATCTGCTAATTCATTCCCGTGAAGGCCCACATGGGATGGCATGCACTGAAAACAGATGTTATATTTTGCAGAAAGTCTTCAGAGATGTTGCACTCTCTGCACACTTTCTGCAGAGAGTGCAACTCTCTCTGGTTTGCATCCTTTGTTGTAAACAAAATGTAAAAGAAATCTGTTTTGTATCCCTGTAAAGAAAAATCTATAAGTCCTATACACACCAAAATCAATATTGGTCTTCTGACGGTGGTTTATAACATATATACCAAATTTGAGCTCAACCGAATGCACTGTTTAGGGACCATCATATTCACTCACATACACACACACACACACACACACACACACACACACACACACACACACACACACACACACACACACGCACATACATAGACAGTGGTACCTGCTAAGGTGACCAACCTTGGTAAAAGCGACCACATGTTTAAATGTGACCACTTTTACACATTTGACTTTCCAGTCACCTCGATCTACCTCCCTTCATAAAGCGACCACCTTAATATGGTGACCATTGTTGTATTTGCCCAAGGTGGTCAGATTAGACAGGTTCCACTGTATCTTGTAAATATTGCATAAATGAATTCAGATTTCCCTCTCAAAATGTGTAAATACATCAAAATCACTAAGTCGAATTTTTTCATGATTACTATACTTTATCCTTACATGGTACATGTTCGGAAAGTAATAATGTCTGAAAGGCTTAATTGAGATAAAGAAGATCGAGTTATAACCCTAATATGTTGTTGGAATATAACAGCTAATTTTCGAGATTGCTGTTATAGCTGTTACACGGGGCTTTTGAATCCTTTTCTTCCCTGCAACACAATACCTTGCGTATAAACGCAGAAATTTAACGCTTGTGATGATAGAGTACGAGTATATGATAATAAATCCATTTGAATTCACAAAATTGCACAATATCAATGAAGTAAATCGCCAAATAAATAGGAGAGATAGAAAAATTTGTACTGAAATTATCTCAAAATTACAACTGAATTGACTAACAAAACTATCAAAACAAAACAAAAATTAGAAACTATTATTGTCTTGAAGAAAAAATTGGCAGGTTATGTTCTAGAAAGTAATGTCGTCTTTTCAGGTTAAATTCAAATACATTTTCAACAAGTATTTAACTGCAAGCAAGCTGAGCCTTAACATAGGCTTCGTGATTGTTACATTTTAAAGCAAGAATTTTATAGGTATTTTATTTAAAGGATGAAAAAACAGGGGATGGGGACGCGTACCTACTTTAGAGGGCGTTAAATAGAACTTTAGACATTCATGAGTGTTACTTAATTTATGTTACAGCAAGAATTTTATAGAGAACTACCTGAAAAGAACGTCTCGGTCTCCTATTCCCTGGACCTTTAGCCTCACCATGACACAGTGAATATGTCACTGGAATTGGTAAACGGGCGAAGTGTGACGCAGTGGTTATTCATATTCTTTGGTGTGAAGGTCCCGGGTTCGGGTCCCATCGCGTATACGTCGACCTAACCGTTCGGAGTTTTCCGTGGTAGCGCAAATACGGGTTAGGACCCCTTAGAAAGACCCCCCCACCCATAGGCCTAGATCCCTCGTGCAGATAATTAGCCTTAATCCCACAACACAACACACACACCCTGGACCTTTAGAATTTTGTAAAAGGGCTATCTGATCTAGCACTCAACCGTATTTACACGTGTATAGCGTGCATGCATGTATAACGCGCACCCCGCACTCCAGAAGAAAAATAGGTGAAAATTTGTTATTATAACGCGCACTATAAATTGGACGTGTAACGTGTAAGTGATATTAAAAGGGACTGAAATTTTCAATTTGGATGGAGCTGAAGACGATACCTTTTAAGAGACCATTGACTGTGCCAGTTGTGACAAGGACTCAAGATAACACTATTTAGCGGCAATGAGAATTACTAATGAGTGTTAAAAAATAATGCGACTAGCGATTTCGTATAAAATAAAGTGTAACTAGTGACATAAAGATGCTGCAGTACTTTTACTGAGAAAGTCTTTTCCAGTTTTATTATCTATTCTGAGAGAGAGAATAAATACTTGATTCATACGTATATCGTGGATTACATGCAGCAGTAACAAAAATATTCCGTATATCAGATTTTTTTTGCCTTAAATTTTTGAAAAAAAGGTGAGCGTTATACACGAGCAAATACGGTATGTCGAAAAACTCACATGCATGGCAAATTTCTTATTATTAGCTTCAGTAGTTTTGGCTCGGTAAATGTGAACATGCTAAAGTTAGCTTAATCTGATTAATCTTTGATTAACCTTTTCAGACCAGGAGGCCACAGCTGGGGGCACACACACTATGAAATAATTTTGCATTGTAAATACTGATTATTTTAACGGTTTTATTCGAAAAAATCATGCGATTTTGGTACATAATTACAAATAAACTAATTATGCCAGGCACTTCAAAATTTTGAAACTGTCTCTTTACAAGCTGTATTACATACTGCGAAGACAGGCCAATCTGTATCAGTTTCAAAACTTTTAGGAAAAATTCTTTAAAATCTTAAATTTTCGCAAAGCGTGTCACTCTTCGAAAAATCTTGCAGCTCAGATCTATGTTTAAGAATTTTTTCTGAAAATTTCACAAAAGCCACGGCGTTTTCGCTTATCGCAGTGTGTAAAGCAGCTTATGAAGAACCATCTGGAGTTTTTTGGAGACCATGGTGCTATTAGTTTATTTCAATTTGTGTACCAAGAGTAAAAACAGAGTTCTTTTTTTTTCGAAGAACAGCCTTAAGTTCAAAACTGTGTTGTACAATTTACGGGAATTTAATAATCAGGATTTATTTATTTCATTTTTTAATTACATATTAGATTTAACCTCAATAAAAATATTCTTAAATTTGTTAATTAGGCGTTTAAATATTATTTGCATACACCTACTATTTTTAAATAATTTTGTATTGTAAATACTGATTATTTTAAGTTCAAAACAGTGTTGTGCAATTTACGGGAATTTAATAATCAGGATTTATTTATTTCATTTTTTTTTAATTACATATAGATTTAACCTCAATAAAAATATTCTTAAATTTGTTAATCAGGCGTTTAAATATTATTTGCATACACCTACTATTTTTAAATAATTTTGTATTGTAAATACTGATTATTTTAAGTTCAAAACAGTGTTGTGCAATTTACGGGAATTTAAGAATCATGATTTATTTATTTCATTTTTTAAATTACAGATTAGATTTGAAATCAATAAAAATATTCTTAAATTTGTTAATCAGGCGTTTAAAGATTAATTGCATACAACTATTGCATTGCATTAATGATGAATATACTTTAAAAATACCTGTGGACTGTCCCTTACTACTGGCTTCTGGTAGCGAATGGTAGCAACACACTGATTAAAAGACTTTCGCCCGGTTGCGGGAAACAATTTTAAATTCCCATCAGGCGTTTAGCACGCCGATTGTCATCGTACACCATTGATTGTTAATGGTGCTTGCGTAAATGTTAACTCACAGTACCGGTTTCCCCATTAACCGCAGGACAGAGTCGGATTTGTGACCTTTCGTTGTTTTCTTTTTTCAAGGTGGACGCAACAGTCGGTAGCAATTATAAGTAGACACGCGTGTATAATGGACACGGGAAAGTGAAATTTGTAAACATGGAAGGCTATCACGTTTTATTGTCCAAATATTAAAAAAATTAAAAAGGATGAAATTACGTTTTTAGAATTATGCTAATGGAATGTTAATGTGCTTAAATGTCAGAACTTCGAATATTCCTGTATAGATTACTACCACAGTTTAAAAACATTAAAGTGTATTGAATGTTATGGAACACCAAAACGTTAATAAAACCCAGTCCCTCGTGATAGGCCTATAATGTATTTCACTCTTCTTTAGGCTTTTAGTGTTTCAGCTTTAAAATTCTAGTTTTACTTTACTTTTTCTTTCTTTCATTCCTTTTTTTTTTTTAAACAATGAATATATTTCCCCCAAGCAAGTCTCATTGCATACAAAGAGGTATGCTGGGGATTCGTGCAATACATTTTTTTTTTTTTTTTTTAATCTTCCAATGGCATAAGAATGGCAAACTCTTACAAAGTAACATCATTTTTTCTTTCAAATGGCGGGCCTTAACAATGCTTTGGAGGCATTAGCCACTACTTTACTAACTACTACCAGAGTTGTTGGTCACTTTATTATGGGGGCACCCAGTAGGTGGGCCAACGTTGCCCCCTATGAAGGGACGGACACAATGACATCCACGCCCAGTCGGGGATCGAACTTCGACCGCCGGGAGTTGAGCCCGAAATCGTAGTACGGTGATTTATCCACCATACAAGCTGATCGGAACAAAGTAACAAGAAAAATGCAGTAAAAGAAAAGCGTCATTTTCTCGTCAGCAGATTTCTGTCACTACAATATCTCTTCACCACGGAGTCACCATGCAGAGTGGCGCATCCAAACAAATAGTTCCTGACCAGCAGCATCGATTCTGGATCATCAACCGCCGACGAGCAAATTAAAACAGGCCGCCCTTTTTACTTTCCGAACATGTACCATGTAAGGAAAGTATTGTAATCATGAAAAAATTCGACTTCGAGATTTTGGTGTATTGACACGTTTTGAGGTCTTCTGAATTCATTTATGCTATTTTTACGAGATGTGTGTGTGTGTGTGTGTGTGTGTGTGTTTGTGTGTATGTGAGTGAACACGATAACTTCTAAACGGGGCATTCGATTGAGCTCAAATTGGGTATGTATGTTATAAACCACTATCGTAAGACCGGTATTGATTTTGATGTTTATAGTACTTATAGTTTTTCTACAGGGCTACGACAAAGATTTCTTTTACATTATAGCATACGGGGAGAAATTCTTGACAGTGCGCAAGCGTTTAAACGGCGCATTCGATTGAGCTTCAATTTGGTATATATGTTTGAATTATTGATCGATTAAAATTTATTTAAATGCTTGGTTATGATCTTAATCGTAAGTGTATGGAAAGTCGAGTGGAGTCACTCCAAATTTTTTACAATTATTATGTTTCAAATTTTTCCTTTTAGCTGACCGTGAATTTGGCCGCCCACGCCCACGCCCACGCGCTGTGCATCATTTTGCCTCCTATTAGGATCGGCCCTGTGTCCATGACCTCGTCTTTTCAACAGAGCGAGCAATTTGAACTACATAAAAATGCCAATACGGTAAAGATGGTACGCCAGACAGTCATTGCCTACCGCGAGTTTAAATTCCGCTACTGTTTTGCAGTACAAGTTGCAATCTTAAGTTAATCTTCCAGAGATAAAATTTTAAATTAAAGAAGTTTTTTTTTTTTTTAATTCCGACGTACGATAATTTTTAGAATTATTTTACTCATCAATAATTTATTTAATCTTTTCAATAAAAGATAAAACAGGCAATGATTTATTTATGTTTGTATTAATTAAATAAACGAATTCTATTCTATTCTTTTTGTGTTTTTCACACTTCAAAGTGATGGTGATCTTCAGTATCTTGATTATATCATGTGGGTGACTATGGTGATTGTTAATTCGGTGGAGTATTGTCGTTGGTAATATTGCCGTTTGGTTTATTAATTTGCTGTTTACGATAGATATACAGGATGATTCGCTACCAGACTGACAAACTTACAGGGTGTGTAGGGGTTACAGAGGCGGTTCAGAATCGCATAACAATGCGGGGTCGGAAACGTCGTCTTCACGTGCCTGTTAATAATCACTTTGGAAGAAGTGTTCAAGTGATAGTAAACTTTCCGACCATGGTTTTTCAAAAACTAATCCCTCTTTCACCGATTGCACTTGATAAAAATTATTATTTCAGAATTATTTCTTTCATTACATTTATGAAATTGTCAGAGAAGGCCCGTTGTTTAAGAAACTCGGTTAAGTAATTAGACGCACACTTCAACACTTCTTCCAAAGTGATTATTAACCCTTTAACGCGCAGTGTTCCCGCTCTGGGAACACCAAACTCTGACGTTTTGAGTTTTGACTGTTGCCAGTCACGAAGAACAGATTTGATTTCTATGAAAGTAGTTGCGGGTGACATAGCTCCACGAGAATCCTTTACATTTTAGCACGTCATTTCCTGTAAAAAAATTGTCGCGATTATTTTTAACAGCACTGAGATCTGCTGAAAAATGGAAGAATGCGAGAACAGCTGGATAGATTGTCTGGCTGTGCGAGCACAGCCAGCTGTCGTCAAAAAAGAGTCTCTAGATCTGTGGCATGCGATGAACGTTTCGATCGTCCGCCATCTTGCTGGTAATTAAGTCGGGCGATGGCAACGGCTGCCCTTTTTCAGCAATGGGAAAGGGTTGCGCCTCAAAGGGTTAACAGGTACATGGAGACGACCTTTCCGACTCCGCATTGCTATGTGATTCTGAACCGTCTCTGTACCCCTACACCCCCTGCAAGTTTATCAGTCTGGTAGCGAATCGCCCTTTATATAATTGATGCTGATTTTTTTTTTTTTCACTGAAAAACAAATATACATATAATTATTAAAAATCTTCTATACTATTAAAATCTGTGCGCGTCTGTCTGTCTGTGTGTAGCATCATCTCCTCCGAAACTGCTCGGAGTTGAGTTTCGAACGAGGTGTTCACGGATTCGGAAAATTCCGAGAAAGAACCTCCGCTAATTTAAATTTCGAAATTCGAATTATTTTAAGAGATGTTGATAAAAAACCCGTCAAAAACGCTAATTTTTGCTCTTCGCAATTCCGTGATTGTAACCCCCTAGTGACATAGTCAAAAATGTGAGAAATGAGCATCGAGGTTGCCCTGTTTGGCTATTTTATTAAATTATTTAGACCCCTGCAGTAAAAATAAAAGAATAATAATTTTTTTCTGTTTAGATTATTTACAAAATTATTTTTAAAGTATTGCGTGCATGTGAAATCAGAGCAGGAATTCAATGTTTTTTTATGTGTAAAAGAATAAGGGATTGGGAGATTTCCGAGACTAATATGTATATTTTTTAGTTTGGAGGGGAAAAATGGCTGATTTGGCGATTTTGAGAATGTAGTAGGTTCTACCGATTTGCACAGTTTTGGGCTTGGAGCAACTTACTGAGAGTGTAGCGAAATAGTATATTTAATAACAAGTATAGGTTTTAATAGAATATGGAGCTATACTTCAATTTTTCATATAGAAACTAGCTGGTTACCCGTTCTCCGCAAGGTGGGAAACGCATATTTTCCTAACACATATATAATTCGAATTAAACCCAGTAATGCGGAATCTCAAAACGTGAAAAAATACTTGAATCGTGATTAAAAGTTGACGCCATGAGTGCAAATATTAGACGATTGCAACATGACACAAAAACTACTGTGACTGGGGATCAAAAAAGAAAGAACTTTACGGTATGCAGACAAAACTTTTCTCTTTCGAAAAATGTCTGATTTCTACATCATATAATTACCTTTGTGAGGTTTAATTTATAGCATTAATATATAGAATATACCACATAAATAACATTACATGATGTTGGCAACAATTTTATCTTGCATTTCGCAAAGCGTGGACAATGCATTAGCGCAGTTATTTTGCAGAGGACTTAATTGAATTTCACCTAAATTAACAAAATCTACATGAAACAATGGATGCATCATTTACATTTAAAAGCCAAAAATGCACCCTGCTCTGGTGAAAATCATGTCGCTTTTGTAAATGAAAACCTTCGTCATGTAACTTCTGAGAAAAACTTATTACCCTTATTGAACTCTTAATGCAGTATCACACTTGTTACATTAAACTGACGTTGATCTCGCTGTCAATTCGCACTAAATAAATAACTAATTTTATTTTTCATTTTTTACAGATTACAGTTGACTCTTTATAACATGGGTCTACAACACGAATTCTTAGAACACGACGAAAACATTACGATCGTTTTCGTGTAACACGTTAAAAGAGACTCGTACATCACGGTGAAATGAGACATATGTTCTGATATTATGACGCCTTAGCTCCTGTAATTAACATTCCTTTTGAATGACAACACCAAACATCATTGCATTTTTACGGAGCGCACATAAGTTTTGCCGCGATTATACCGCGCAGTCCGCACTCCAGGTGGAATATAGCGCAGGACCCGTACAACACGGATTCCTATAACACGGAACGTATCTACCGTGTATAGGGAATCTACTGTAGTTGCATAGTGTCAAATTCAATAGTTAAGAAAATTCTGGGTTTCCGTATTTACTAATATTTCATCTCACCTTGGTAGCCGAAATGTATTAAAACCGAATATCCGAACTGTATCAAAAGTAAACTTTACTAAAAGTAAAATTTTTAATTCTGTATAACCCTCAAAACAATTTCGGTGTCTGCCATCTACGACGGATTTTTATGACGTGACAACTTATGCTTGCGTACAGTGGCGTAGCCAAGGAGGGGATCGGGGGTCAAAACCCCCCATGCGGAGTTTTTTGCCATACAAAATGTATATTCTTCACTCCCGTAACATTCCCATGAAAAATTTTTGGCCACTCCTGCTTGCATATAATTGATCTTTTTTTTCATTTATCAGTGATCAATATACTTCAGGATCGGAATCTACGCGGTAAAAAATGGTCTAAAAAATCTGACACCAGAAAAATCTGATTAACACAGTGGGGTTACACAAATACGCGCCGGACATACGCTCTTGCTTATGTCCGGAGGAGCAAATACATTAGAGGTTATGTGCTGCTCTGGATAATCTGCCAGCAAAACAGCAAAAATGACGTAAAAAATTACATCCACACGCGAAGGAAATAAAATTAAAGATATGTAGAATTGCATGAAAACTTTCGTTTTGATACAGTTCGGATATTTGGTTTTAATACATTTCGGCTACCAAGGTGAGATGAAATATTAGTAAATACGGAAACCCAGAATTTTATTAACTATTGATTATTTTTAAAGTGCAAGTCTGTTACAGTTAGTTCCATTTATTTCACATTTGAAGCGCTTTCACTTTTTCGAGTCTTAAAAGCTGTAGAAATGAGTGGTTTCACTTAATTGTTAAATTTAACAACTTAAGTGGCAACAATGGATTCCGTTGCTACGGAAACTATAGCAATGTTAAAAATAGAACATGAAATGAGTTATTCATGTTTACTTTGCTAGAACTGCCATATTGGCGAAATTAACACCGCCACTCGATGGCCAATAGCTCAAACCACAAATTAAACTTGACACTAAAGGCAATACGCAATACTTTGTTTGGCGGAATTAAAAAAAATATATATATCTATGCATACGCTAGTGATATCGGCTCATCTCAATTGTGGAATGGAATTGATAATACGTACAAAGCTGCACTACATTTGAATATTTTTCGCCAACTTTGCTAAGAAATTTACTAGTAGGAATCAACATACAATTCATTTCGTAAAACAAAAAATATATTAGACAGTATTAATTACGCCTTTCTAACAGCTTTTAGTAAAAGAAACTTAAGTAGCGCTGCTTTAACAAATAAGAATCAATTATTTATTACACAGTACTTCGATCGCCAAATGCCAACATACACCATTTTGCGAGATTTTTTTGTTTTCAGAGAATCATTCGAAGCATTGATTTAACAGCAATCAAAATGGGAAATAGTTATCTATCATTTATATGGTTCCATCGCCAAAATTTGATGCAGGAATATTATTGATAAGTAGCAATTATTTAAATTATTATTAACTATAACGGTTTTTAATCACCGTTAACTACCATGTACAAAATGCGAGAATTTCAATTTTCTGAAATTTGGCGGAATTCCTCTAACTTAAATCAGTTTACTTAATTTCGTGAAAATTCTATAGATCGTTTAAAATCGCCTTAATAACTGCATTACTTCTATATGAAAAATCGAAGTATAGCGCCTTAAAACTTATACTTGTTATTAAAAATACTATTTCGTTACGCTCTCAGTAATTTGCGCCAAGCCCAAAACTGTACAAATCGGTAGAACCTACTACTTTCTCAAAATCGCCAAATGAGCCATTTTTTTTTTCGGCCAAACTAAAAAATATACATATTAGTCTCGGAAATCTCTCAATCACTTATTCTTTCACACATAAAAAACATTGAATTCCAGCTCGGATTTAACATGAACGCAATATTTTAATTAAAAACAATGTAAATAATCTAAACAGAAAAAAATCATTATTCTTTTATTTTTACTGCAGGAGTCTAAATAATTTAATAAAATAGCCAAACATGGCAACCTCGATGCTTATTTCTCACTTTTTTGACTACAGGGGTTACAATCACGGAATTGCGTAGAGCAAAAATTAGCGTTTTTGACGGGGGTTTTTATCAATATCTCCTAAACTAATTCGAATTTCGAAATTTAAATTAGCGGAGGTTCTTTCTCGAAATTTTCCGAATTCGTGGATACCTCGGTCGAAACTCAACTCCCAGCCGTTTAGGAGGAGATGATGCTACACACACACACACACACACACAGACGCGCACAGATTTTAATAGTATAGATAATGCAGTTATTAAGGCGATTTTAAACAATCTATCTTCAGAATTTTCACCGAATTAAGTAAACTGATTTAAGTTAGAGGAATTCCGCCAAATTTCAGAAAATAAAAATTCTCGCATTTTGTATACTGTCGTTACGGGTTTAAAATACGTTATAGTTAATAATTTAAACAACTGCTACTAATCAATTAGATGCGTGTATTAAATTTTGGCGAGCGAACTATATAAATGATAGATAACTATTTCCCATTTTGATTGCTGTTAAATCAAACCTTCGAATGATTCTCTGAAAACAAAACAACAACAACAAAAAAAATCTCGCAAAATGGTGTATGTTGGCATTTTGGCGATTGAAGTACTTGCATGTAATACATAATTGATTCTTATATGCTAAAACAGCGCTACATTTCTTTTATTGCAAACTGTTAGAAACAGACGTAATTAATACTGTCTAATATATGTTTTGTTTTACGAATTGAAATCTATGTTGATTCCTACTTTAGTACATTTCTTAGCAAAGTTGGCGAAAAATATTCAAATGTAGTGCAACTCTGTTCGTATTATGAATTCCGTTCCACAATTGAGATGAGCCAATGTCACTAGCATATGCATAGATAATATTTTTTAATTCCGCCCAACAGGGTATTACAAATTAGCTTTAGTGTCAAGTTTAATTTATGATTTGAGCTATTTGACATCGACTGGTGGCGTTAATTACGCCAATATGGCAGTTCTAGCAAAGGAAACATAGATAACTCATTTCGTGTTCTATTTTTAACATTGCTATAGTTTCCGTAGCAACGGAATCCATTGTTGCCACTTAAATTGTTAAATTTTACAATTAAGTGAAACGACTCCTTTCTACAGCTTTTAAGACTCGAAAAAGTGTAAACGTATCAAATGTGAAACAAATAGAACTGCAACAGACTTGCACCTTAAAAATAAGTTTTTATGCAATTCTACATAAATTTTATTTCCTTCGCGTGTGTATGTCATTTCTTACGTCCTTTTTGCTATTTTGCTGGCAGATTATCCAGAGCAGCACATAACCTCTAATGTATTTGCTCCTCCGGACATAAGCAAGAGCGTATGTCCGGCGCGTATTTGTGTAACCCCACTGTGTTCATCAGAATTTTCTGGTGTCAGATTTTTTAGACCATTTTTTTACC
This sequence comes from Cheiracanthium punctorium, assembly GCA_038373885.1. NCBI lineage: Eukaryota > Metazoa > Arthropoda > Arachnida > Araneae > Cheiracanthiidae > Cheiracanthium > Cheiracanthium punctorium. The sequence continues at coordinate 170,651 of JAWZYV010011821.1, forward strand.
GCGGAGATTCCGATCCTGAAGTATATTGATCACTGATACATGAAAAAAAAAGATCAATTACATGCAAGCAGGAGTAGCCAGAAATTTTTCATGGGAATGTTACGACTACTGCAACTCACATATATGTACACGTGTGTGCGACAAGGGAGTGAAGAATATACATTTTGTATGGCAAAAAACTACGCATGGGGGTTATGACCCCCGATCCCCTCCTTGGCTATGCCACTGTACGCAAGCATAAGTTGTCACGTCATGAAAAACCGCCGTGGATGGCAAACACCGAAGTTGTTGTAGGGTTATACAGAATTAAAAATTTTACTTTTAGTATACTTTTGACACAGTTTGGATATTTGTTTTAATACATCTCGCCTACCAAGGTGAGATGAAATATTAGTAAATACGGCAACCCACAATTTTCTTCACTATTGAATTTGACACTATGCAACTACAGTAGATTCCCTATACACGGTAGATACGTTCCGTGTAATAGGAATCCGTGTTGTACGGGTCCTGCGCTATACTCCACCTGGAGTGCGGACTGCGCGGTATAATTGCGGCAAAACTTATTTGCGCTCCATAAAAATACAATGATGTTTGGTATTGCCATTCAAAAGGTATGTTAATTACAGGAGCTACGGCGTCATAATATCAGAACATATGTCTCATTTTACCGGGCTGTAGTCCCTGTTAACGTGTTACACGAAAACGATCGTAATATTTTCGTCGTGTTCTAAGAATTCGTGTTGTAGACCCATGTTATAAAGGGATCAACTGTAATCTGTAAAAAAGGAAATATGAAATTAGCTATTTATATATTGCGAATTGACAGCGAGATCAACGTCACTTTTATGTAACAAGTGTGATACTGCATTAAGTGTTCAATAAGGGCAATAAGCTTTTTCTCAGAAGTTACATCACGAACGTTTTCATTTACAAAAGCGACATGATTTTCACCGGAGCAGGGTACGTTTTTGGCTTTTAAACGTAAATGATGCATCCATTGTTCCATGTAGGTTTTGTTAATTTAGGTGAAATTCAATAAAGTCCTCGGCAAAATAACTGCGCTAATGCATTGCCCACGCTTTTCGAAATGCAAGATAAAATTGTTGCCAACATCATGTAATGTTATTTATGTGGTATATATTAATGCTATAAATTAAACCTCACAAAGAGAATTATATGATGTAGAAATCAGGCATTTTTCGAAAGAGAAAAGTTTTGCCTGCATACCTTGTAAAGTTCTTTCTTTTTTAATCGCCAGTCACATTGACGTAGTTTTTGTGTCATGTTGCAATCGTCTAAAATTTGCACTCATGACGTCAACTTTTAGTCACGATTCAAGTATTTTTTCACGTTTTGAGATTCCGCATTACTGGGTTTAACTCGTATTATGTATGTGTTAGGAAAGTATGCGTTTCCCACCGTACGGAGAACGGGCACGCAGCTAGTCTATCTTACACTATTAAAATCTGTGCGCGTCTGTCTGTCTGTGTGTAGCATCATCTCCTCCGAAACCGCTGGGAGTTGAGTTTCGATCGAGGTGTCCACTTATTCGAAAAATTCCGAGGAAGGTCTTCCACTAATTTAAATTCCGAAATTCGAATTAGTTTAGGAGATTGATAAAAAAACCCCGTCAAAAACACTAATTTTTGTTCTCCGCATCTCCGCGATTGTAACCCCTGTCAGATCCAGTGGTTCTATGTTCAAATTAAAAACTCTTGTTTCACGGCACAAACATTTATTTATTTACAAGTTACTATATACACCAAATCAAATATTTCTCGTTTATCAATAGTATCAAATAATATCAATATCATATCAAAAGGTATCAAAATTCAATTCGAGGAAACGGCGCGGTCATGCGTCCGCTCTCCTGCTTATCTCAAATTCGACTGCTCTAGTAGGTGGTCGCCACACGGCGAACCGAAACTTTTCATGCTCGCGACAACCCCTGTAGTGAAAATGTGAGAAATAAGCATCGAGGTTGCCATGTTTGGCGAATTTATTAAATGATTTATACTCTTGCATTAAAAATAAAGGAATAATACTTTTTTTCGGTTTCGAATATTTGCTAGGTTATTTTTTAATTAAAATATCGTCTGCGTGGGAAATCACAGCAGGAATTCAATATTTTTTAAACGCAAAAGAAAAAGGATTTGTAAATTTCAGAGACTAAAGTGTATAACCTTATAATTTGGCGAAAAAAATGGCTTATATGGCGATTTTGAGAAAGTGGATTCTAGTGGTTTGCAGAATTTTAGGCTTGGCGCAATTTACTGAGAGCGTAAAGAAATAGTATTTTTAAAAACAAGTGTAGGTTTTACTAGAATTTAGCCTGAAATTTTAATTTTCTGTTCAGAAATAATGCAGTTATTAAGGCGATTTTAAATGATTTTCATCAAGTTAAATAAATTGATTTAAGTTAGGGAAACCCCGCCAAATTTCAGAAAATTAAACTTTTTCATTTGTATTGCTAATTCTATGCCCCGATTGATATGGGTTGGTGTTAGAATAGATAATATTTTCTAATCCCGCCGAACAAGGTGTAATAAAATAGGAAGTCTTTATAAATACGAATGCTGTTTGAGATGAATGAGAATATTTTTTAAACCCAGTTAGACTAGCTGGTAATGCCTTAAATTATTGCATTTGTTGTCAAGTTTAATGTGTGATTCATTTTGGCTATTTGCCATCGACTGCCGACGTTAATTACTCCAAAATTGCAGGTCTAGCAAAGCAAACATAAATAAATCATTTCATATTTTTTATTAAAACTGCTACAGTTTCCGTAGCAACGGAATCCATTGTTGCCAATTGGATTCGGTTGTTGCCAAGTTGTTCAATTTAATAATTAAGTGAAACCACTCATTTCTACATCGCTTAAGACCCAAAAAAGTGAAAACGCATTAAATATGAAACAAATAGAATTTTAACATATTTGCGCATTAAAAATAAACGAAGTTTTTTCAGGCAATTCTGCATATTTTGCAATTAATTTCCTTAGCGTGTGACGTCATTTCACGTCATTGTCTTCTGCTTTGCTGTCAGATTATCCGGAGAAGCACATTACACGCTAACGTATGTGCTGCTTCGGCGTACTTAAGGAAGCAATTTGTCGGGTGCGTATTTGCCCAACCCCTCAGTGTGTCTAAATTGAAGCAATGAAACTTTGTAGGCGTTTTTTACTTCCTTGTACGTAGTATAAGGAAGTAATGTGATCCCGAAAAATTTTGGGGGCCAAATTTCGACAAAAAAACCGATTTTGACTACCTCTAAATTTAATTTAAAGAATTTTTTCGATGCATCTCATCGTAGGCTAGCATGCACGATCCTATTAACGCGTCTGCAACTCATTTTGACCAGCGGCGAGTCTATTGTGGTCAGTTTTTCCATGCCGTCTGTACGTACGTACGTACGTACGTACGTACGTACGTATGTATGTAACTCGCATATCTCAAAAACTATTGATCGTATAATGTTGAGATTTGATATTTAGGATTGTTCTATGATCTAGTTGTGCACCTCCCCTTTTGGTCGCAATCGAATGTATAGTTTATGTACAGGACCGCCCAAAAGATTCGAAATACATTACGCTCTATGGGCCGAAATTCATTAAACTCGCATATCTCAAAAACTATTAGGCGAAGAATGTCGAAACTTCATATTTAGGATTGTTCTATGATCTAGTTGTGCACCTCCTCTATTGGTTCCATTCGACTGGATAGTTTATCTACAGGACCGCCCAAAACATTCGAAATACATTACGCTCAATGGGCGGAAATTCATTAAACTCGCATATCTCAAAAACTATTAGGCGTAGAATGTTGAAACTTTATATTTAGGATTGTTGTGACATCTAGTTGTGCACCTCTCCTTTCGGTTCCATTCGACTGGATAGTTTATCTACAGAACCGCCTAAAAGGTTCGAAATACATTACGCTCTATGGGCCGAAATTCATCAAAGCGTTTTTTAGAGGTATTGGGCTGTTTCAAACGGACTCAGAAGTGATATTTGCTGCAAAGAGTTAGAAAATGAATTTATCCATTTAAAAAAGTGTCTTTATCATTTACAGTTCTGCTACAGGAACACTCAAAAGATTTCCAATACATTACGGTCAATGGCAATTTTAGGGGCATTCATCCATTTCAAGCACAGTACCGTCCTACCACATAACTATAGGTAATGGTCCGACCACGGTCACGTGCCTCCCTCAAGAACTATGACAAAAGTCGCCAAGCTTGGCGACTTTTGGAGTACGTGTGTGCATATTTAACTCTCAAATCTCAAAAACTATTATGAAATTTCATATATAAGAATGTTGTAAAATCTAGTTGTGCATCTCGATTTTTGGTTCCAATCTACTGGAGTTTCTTTACAGGACCACCGAAAAGAATTTCAGTACTTTAATGTCTGTGGACATCTTCAATATAATACAATTGTAGTCAGTCATTGTTTGGTACATGCCCAAAATCTCGCCGTCTGTCCTCGACCTTGGCGAGTTTTTCCGAAATGTCGCCAAATTTGGCGATAGTCAGTCATTTGGTCCATGCCCAAAGTATCACCATTTGTCATCGTTCTTGGAAAGTTTTGGCGAATTATCGCCAAATTTGGCGATAATCTGTCATTGTTGGTCCATGCTTAAAATCTCGCCAAATGCCGTCGACATTGACGAGTTTCGCCGATATATCGCCAAATTTGGCGCCAAAAATTATTTCGTATTTTGTATAACTCTAAAACTTTAACCCGTAGAATTTTGAACTTTTGTATTTAGCACTGTATTATAATATCTAACTGTTTTCAATATCTTTTTTGACAGCAATCGACTGGGAATTTATTTACAGGGTGAGCCAAATGACTTTAAATACATTAAGGTGTATGGATGCATTCAATTCATTGAAAGTCTGTGGTCAATGACTACTTTGACTATCCCCAAAATCTCGCAAACTATCTCAAGTTTGTCGGCTTTTGGTGAAATATCGCCAAATAAAGTGTCAGAAGGAAGTCTTTCAAATTGAACTCAGCTTGGCGATATCGAAATATTTGGCTAGAAATCGCTAAACCTTACTATTATTGATATTTTATCTCTTTCAAACAAATAAGTTTAGAGGAAGTGCGTAAAAAACATTTTTGAATTAATAGACGTGCAAGGAAGTCATGTGTTGGACACATCAGATTTTTTAAACTAGAAAAAGGCAGATTAACGTTGTTAACGTGGAAGAAGAGATATGGAAAACTGTTTAATTGGTAGCCGTAATGCGAAATGATAATCGATTATTCACATGCGCAAACCAACAAAATTTCAAAAGTATGAAAAGTCAGGAATATGAAATGAAAATCCAAAATAAATCACCAGAGACTATAGAATAAGCATAGTGTATGAGAATGATATTGCAATCATGTACATAATGTTGCGGAATTACTCTGCTACTCCTGGGGTTCGTCGTTCTAAAGTCCAGTGGTGTAAAAAGTTCAAGTAAAAAGTCACTTGTCAGGATGGAACACAAACTTTATTTCTTCTAGAACTTCGTAGAACAATCAGCTGCACACAATTCACAAGCACAATCTAGCAGTAACGTGCTTTTAACAATCCGCTTGGATCAGAAGCTCTCACAAATGCTGTATTTCTCACACAAAATAAGTCACTTTTACAGGCTAAAATTCCGTGGAAATATTCAAGGGATATAGTACACTATCCCTTAAGACACAGCAATGAAGAATTTACACACAGCACTTTAAAAACAGCTTCACAAAGCAAGCTAAAACACAGCTTCTATAGCACTATCAGTTCACACAAAACAAGCGTACTCAGAGCTCTTCACACATTGAATGTTCAACTCGCAACTGACTCCCTTCGGGGCGATGCCCGCTTCTATAAATAGCCGACGCAGGAGGTACAAGAGGTTTCCAGAAAAGTCAATTTCTCGAGGGTTCTACATAAAGCGTGAATTTTGATTACGTCATAGAAGAGAAATGTTAGGTTATTATGCGTTTTTAATGCAGGAAAAACAACTTCAGGCCCCATTGGGAAAATCGTGCCAAATGACCAAAAAGTCGCCAAGCTTGGCGACTTTTGGCGAAATATCGCCAAATTTGGCGCCAAAAATAAGTCCTCAAAAGTGAAGAGATCTAAGCTCTAGGACTAATATTTCTCGAGATTTCTAGAAGCCCATAGAAAAACATATGGGAAAGCGAAACCTCCATATCTCCGGTTCTAATTGGCCGATTTTGATGCAACAGAAAGCAAAATTTATCTATTTGAAGCGTAGAATACAAATTTTAAACCATTTTAAACCATTTAAACCATTTGTTCTATTTGTTGACCACTAGTGTTTGTATCTTTGCTGCCCCATAATGGACTATGGCCATTCATGTCGCCAAAGAGTATTAATGGTGTTGGGAGTTGATGAATAAGATTACTGAGAGATGTTTGGCTGATTGTTTCATTAGGAGGGAGATAAATGCAGCAGATGGTAGTCAGCTGTTTTAATTTGGCACGAGCGACAACTGCTTGGAGGTTTGTATTCAGATTGACTATTATGTGGGGGTAGTTATTGTTGACTAACAGGGCCACACCACCAGAGGCCCTGTCCCTGAGTTCGTAGTCTTTCCGAAGGATTGTGTATTTGTGGATGGTTGGACGTTTATCAGCTTTGAGATAAGTTTCTTGAAGAGCAAAGCAGGCGGGATTGAGGTCGTAGAGGAGTGTTTTCAGGTCATCAATTTTATTCTGAAAGCCGTGGCAGTTCCTTGAGAGCAACAATGCCATAATTATGTAATGTTATGGGCATTGTGCGTCTCCTTTGTAATCCCTGCAGAGATATCAGGCGGTTTTATTTCTTCATGTTCCATCGATTCTTCATCACTAATATCTGTTTCTGATGGGTCAAGTCTTAAAATACTGTCATCAATATGTGGCTGTGGAGGTACTTTTTTCTTGCTAAATTTGTTATATTTTAATTTGTAAGTGGCTGTTTTACTAAGCTGTGGTCTGACTTGGGTAGAGCTATTACTTGTTACCGTTTTCTTTGGTGGAGTTTTTTGGGATGTAGAGCAAGGTTTGTTCTGTTTAAGAGTAGTTTGTTTACTTGTTGAGGTATTGATGGTTGAAATATTTGATGGAGAGTCTGTTTGAATGGCTATTGATTTCGTAGATTTTACTATTGGCCAGGGGTTAGGCCAGGTTTTGGTGTACGAGCTTCTATTATTTTACGAGCTTCAGGGTATGAGATTCTTTGTGTAGCACGTATTGACTGGATTTCTTTTTCAAATGCCCATTTAGAGCATGACTTTGAATATGATGGATGTTCCTGTTTACAGTTGACACATTTTGCAGCTGCAGAGCAGGTATCACTGTCGTGGTCAGAGGCACCACAACGAGCGCAGGCCGGTGACCCACGACAGGAAGTTTTAGTATGACCGAACTTTTGACACTGGAAGCAACGGATAGGATTTGGTATGTATGGTTTTACGGGACATAATAGATAGCCAGCTTTAATATGGGTTGGAAAAGTGGTGACTGAAAAGTTAAGACAATATATTTAGTGTTGATTACTTGATTATTGCGTCGAATAGTGATTCGACGCACAGAGCATACTTTGTCATCTCTCAAGTTTTCTAATATTTCAGCTTCAGAGCAGTGCAATTTAACCGCATGCACTGCTTTTAATAGGTTTTACCAAATTTTTTTTAACAGTTCTCATCGTAAACTTGACGATATTTTGGGTGAAAACCCACATCAGAATCTGTTTGCCTTTCTTAGACGTACTAATATCCTTCTTTCAGTGTGAAATGTCTAGTTTTGTCTGACTGGTATCTGGATGGGAGCCCCCATCCAGATGTCTTTTTTTCACTTTTTATCTACTTTTAACACTTTTGAATTTTACTTTTCACCTTTTTACTCTTTACCTTTTAGCTTTTACTAAGTTTTATGACACCTTTTACCTGAATACATCTTTATATGGTTTTAACTCATTGTCTGGCGCAGTATGTCCTTTCTGGACCTTGTGCCATAAAAAAAACCAACCAACCAACCAACCAGAGCAGTGCAAAAGTTCGGGTTCTGATATGACTCCGCGCGAGATGTTGAGGGATGTGTGGGGTGTCACTGTAACAGTTTTTACGCCAAAGTTTGTAATCTTCATGATTTTGGTTTGTTGGTTAGTTTGTTGGTTGGTATTTTTGGCACAAGGTCCAGAAAGGACGTACTGCGCCAGACGTTGAGTTAAGTCATATAAAGATGTGTTCAGTATAAAAGGTGTCATAAAACCCAGTAAAAGCTAAAATGTAAAGGTGATAAAGGAGACAAGTAAAATTCAAAAGTAGATAAAAGAGGTAAAACCAAAGGCATATGGATGGGGGCTCCCATCCAGATGCCAGTCAGGCAAAAGTGGACATTTCAAACTGAATAAAATATGTTTGTGCGCCGAAGAAAGGCAAACAAGTTATGGTGTGGGATATCACCCAATATGTCGTCAAGTTTGGGATGAGAAGAGTTAAAAAATATTTGGTAAAGATCATTAAAAGCAGAGCAAGAGGTTAAACGATGATGTATGCTAAGTTGAGTATGACAATGTGGGCATTCAGGAGCAGGTTCACCCAAAAGGAGGTACTTACGGGTTAGTCTTGTATGGCCAATGCGAAGGCGAGTGAGAGTGACATCGTGCTTGCGGTACGGTTGAGTGGACCAGTGGGTAAGGGCTGGCCGGATAGAGTGAAGTTTGTTTTGGGTTTCACAGTCCCATATGTGATTCCAAGTGCCTTTTGTTAAGGAGGAGATGCCAGACTTTATATCCGTATAGGGCAGATCACAGTTATATGGGACGGTAGAATGCCTGGCCAAAGAATCTGCTTTTTCGTTTCCGGGAATCCCAATATGGCTAGGTACCCAGCAGTAGAGGATAATGTATCCACGGTTCATGAGTCTCTTGTGCATGCGTAAGACTTTCAAAATATAACTATGAGTGAGGGAGCCGGATTTCAGATTCTCCAAGACACTTAATGAGTCAGAGTAAAGGATGAAATGTTTGGTATTTGTTCTCGAGATGTAAAGAAGGCTTTCATAAATAGCTATTAATTCGGCTGTAAATATGGAACAAAACGAAGGTAGGGTGTAGTTGTAAGAATGATTATGATGTACATAAGCAAAGCCAACGTGATTATGAGATTTTGAGCCGTCAGTATACAGTTCTTCGAAGTTTTGATATTTGCTTTTATGGTCTAGAAATAACTCTTTACATATTATGGGGTCAGTGTTTGGTTTTGTGAAGCCTTCGAATGGTTGTAGGTAGGGAATCTGCAAATCGGTCCATGGTGGGACTTCATGAAATGAACAAGTAGATACATTAAGATCCTCCAATTGGGTACCGACTACACTCCTACGGATCCTAAGTCCGAAGGGGGGAGTGCAGGAAGGGCGATTTGCATAAAACTGGTCCAGTTGGGTATCTATGAAAGAATCCTTTAAGGGATGTGAAGAATGAGAAAAGATGCGAAAATAGGTATTCAATGACAATTTGTGGCGTATGAGAGTGAGAGGTGGTTCATGACAGGTGACGTAAAGGCTATGTACAGGTGATGTCCTAAAAGCTCCAGAGCATATGCGTAGTGCAGTATGATGCACGGTGTCAAGTTTTTTTAGCATTGATTTAGAAGCTGATCCATAAACGCAGCTTGCATAGTCCATTTTGGAACGGATGACAGCTCGGTAGATCCGCATCAGAGCATCACGCTCTGCCCCCCAAGAGGTATTGGTTAAGGCCTTTAAAATGTTGAGTTTTTTCGCATTTTCTACGAATGTCAGAAATATGATTAGCAAACGTAAGTTTTTTGTCAAAAGTTAGACCTAAAAATGTAACAGAGTCCTTCAAAATGATTTTAGTGTGATTGAGGTAGAGTTCTGGATCCGGGTGGATCCCGCGCTTTCGGCAGAAGTGGGTGCATATAGTTTTTTCTGCGGAAATATTATACCCATTAGTATTGCACCATTTTTGGATGCGATTAATAGTGGTCTGAAGCTGCCGTTCTATGTAACGCATGTCTTGCCCCTGACAGGAGATCTGTAGATCATCAACATATAGGCTACCGTGTACTGTTGGAGGGAGCTGGTTAAGGATATTGTTGATTTTTATAGAAAAGAGGGTGACGCTAAGGAGAGAGCCTTGTGGTACACCCTCTTCTTGTATAAAGTTATCTGAAAGGGTGTCTTTGATGCGTACTTTGAAGTTCCGGAGTGAAAGAAAATTCTTGATAAATATAGGTAGGTTTCCAGGGAAGCCCATATTGAAGAGATCACGCAGTATGCCATATCTCCAGGTGTGGTCATAAGCTTTTTCAATATCAAAGAATATTGACACAAGGTGGTTCTTTCTTAAAAATGCGTTTCGGATTTGAGTTTCTAGATGTAAGATGTTATCAATTGTGCTTCTGCCTTTGCGGAATCCACTCTGGAGAGGGTGTATATGGCCCTCAGTTTCTAAGACATATACTAGACGAGTATTAATCATACGCTCCAGTAGTTTGCACAGACAACTAGTTAGGGCTATGGGACGATAGTTATTGGGATTAGTGGAGTCTTTTCCAGGTTTGGGTATGGGAATGACCATGGCATTTCTCCACTCTAAGGGAAAGGCATGCTCATTCCATATTCTATTGTATAACTGCAAAAGACTAATTAAAGAATCGTAGGAGAGATGTTTAAGCATATCATTAGTGATACCATCAGGGCCAGGGGATGTACTTGATGACTGTCTTAAACTGTTGCGTAGTTCATTCATAGTGAAAGGACTATTGTAGGAGAAGTTCGAGGAAGTTTTGAAGTTTAATTTATGGCGTTCGGATTGTTCCTTATATGGAAGAAACGTGCTAGAATAGGTGGTACTGCAGGATGTGAATGCAAGAGATTGACCAATGGTATGTGCAATTCTTTTTGAATCTGAAATAATTTGGTTATTGATGGATAGGCAGGATATGGAGTGGTTACTATAGATACCCATGATTTTTTTAGTTTTGTCCCATAGCTCCTTACTGGAGGTAGAAGGAGAGATACTGGAGACGTACTGAATCCAGGATTCTCTCTGGGTACGTCTCCTTATCTTGCGTGCATTTGCACGAGCTTTTTTAAACCTGATAAGATTTTCAGTGGTGGGGTACCGCCGAAAATTACCCCACGCTTTTTTCTGCTGTTTTTTGGCTAGGGTGCAAGCCTCATTCCACCACGGTTTTTTAATTCTATGGTTGCTTTTGACGGATTTTGGAATGCTCGCGTCAGCTGCATTTATGATGATAGAGGTGACATTCTTAACCACTTCGTCTATGTTGCCTTCAATAATATTTGGCAATATGGTGGATAGCAAAGTAAAGGTCTGCCAGTCTGCTTTATCATGAATATATCTGGGTATGTTAGTGGTTTGGTTGAGATTTTGATATGAAGGTGACAGAATGATCGGAAAGTGATCGCTGTTATGCATGTCACCAGAAACAGAGAAATTATACAAAGGGAGGATTGAAGGGGAACAGATGGCAAGGTCTATGGCATGAAAGGATTTTGTTGGGTGATGGAAGTAGGTATTGTCGCCGTTATTCATAATACATAGAGAGAAATCAGTTGTTATTTGTTCTATTTGTTCACCTCTAGTATTGGTATCTTTGCTGCCCCATAATGGACTATGGCCATTCATGTCACCAAGGAGTATAACTGGTGTTGGAAGTTGATGAAGAAGGTTATTGAGAGATGTTTGGCTGATGGTTTCATTAGGAGGGAGATAAATGCAGCAGATGGTTCTTAGCTGTTTTAATTTGACACGAGCGGCAACTGCTTGGAGGTTTGTATTCAGATTGACTATTATGTAAGGTAGTTATTGTTTATTAACAGCGCCACACCACCAGAGGCCCTGTCCCTGAGTTCATAGTCTTTCCGTAGAATTGTATATTTGTGGATGGTAGGATGTTTATTTGCTTTGAGGTAAGTTTCTTGCAGAGCGAAGCAGGCGGGATTGTGGTCATAGAGAAGTGTTTTATGGTCATCGATTTTATTCTGAAAACCGTGGCAGTTCCATGAGAGCAACAATGCCATAATTAAGTGATGTTATTGGCATTGTGCGTCTTCTTAGTTGTGATCCCTGCAGAGATATCTGGAGGTTTAATTTCTTCTTGATCCATGGATTCTTCATCACTAATGTCTGATTCTGATGGGTCTAAGTTTAAAATGGAGTCATCTATGTGTGGTTGTGGAGGTACTTTTTTCATGCTAGATTTATTGTATTTTAGTTTATAGGAAGCTGTTTTACTGAGCAGTGGCCTAACTTGGGTGGAACTATTGCTTGGTATCTTTTTCTTTGGAGGATTTTTCTGGGATATAGAGCAGGATTTATTTTGTTTGGGTGCTGTTTGTTTACTGATGGAGGTATTGGTAAGGGCAATACTTGTTGGTGGATCAGTCTGAGTAGCTATTGATTTGGTAGATTTTACTGCAGCAGCATAGGATAGGCCAGATTTTGGTGTGCGAGCTTCTATTATTTTACGAGCTTCAGGGTACGAAAGTCTTTGTGTGGCTCGTATTGACTGGATTTCTTTTTCTAGGACCCACTTTGGGCATGATTTTGAATATGAGGGGTGGTCCTGTTTACAATTAACACATTTTGCTGGTGCACTGCAGGTGTCGCTGTCGTGGCCAGATGTACCGCAACGGGCACATGCAGGTTGGCCACGGCAGGAGGTTTTAGTATGGCCGAACTTTTGACACTGGAAGCAACGGATTGGATTTGATACGTATGGTCTAACAGGACAATAGATAGCCGGCTTTGATATGGGATGGAATTGTGGGAGACTGGAAAGTTAAGACTATGTGTTTGGTGTTAATACGTTGGCTATTGCGATGAGTAGAGATTCGACGGACAGCGCATACGCTTTCGTCTCTCAGATTTTCTAATATTTCAGCTTCAGAGCAGTGTAAAAGTTCGGGCTCTGATATGACTCCTCTGGATGTATTTAAAGATGTATGGGGTGACACTGTGACAGATTTTAGTCCAATGTTCTTTATTTTCATTATTTTTGAGGCTTGTCTAAGGTTTGATACTTCTACCAGGAGGTCTCCAGATCTTAATTTTTTTACTTTTTTAACTTCACCTACATTGGATGTGATACATTTGTGGATAAGGAATGGTGATATTTCATGGAAGGCACCCTCAACTATGTAAATGATGAAGAATCGAGCATTTGTATTAGTAAATTGAGAATCCGTGTTTTCTTTGTTTATTGATTGCAGAATAGTTGTCTCAGATGGTGGATTGGGAGAAGAAGAAAATTTTGTAGCCATGTTGGAGAAAAGGTGTTCGGACCCGGCCGCACCACCCACCACGGAGCCCAACAAGGGGATGCTTATACTTGCACCAGTGCTAGCCGGGTCTATACGCGCACAGTACATCCCTGTAAGCAGCGTCCACCCTTAACGACGTGCCCAGCAGAAGACCGATTGCTTGATCCCTAGCAGTTGGACAAGTCAGTACCACCAGCCGATTGATACACAGGGGAACGCTGTGTACCTCCCGTTTACCTGAAGCCGAGGCCAAAGTAATGTGTTGAGGTTGATCCCGTCCCAATGGAAATGCCATTCAGATGATTTCCCCTACGGGAACACCCCTCAATTACCAGGTTCCCCATTTCCGGGGACACGGGTCTCCACGCACGGCAAACACGTGGGTAGTTTTCCGCCAATAGAAGCTGACGGCACAGGGCGACCGCAGCTTCTAAAGGGGTGCCCTCACCTCCACAGAGGAAACTACATTGAGGGGGAAAAGGAAGGAGATAGCTAAGAGAAGAGGAGGGTAGGACAAAGAAAAGCGAAAATCGCTGGGGCCCCGGGATTGCGACACCCGTAAAAACCTAACGTAGGTTTTTCCCCTGAGGGGTCATGATTTTGGAAGCTTGTCTATTGCTTGATACTTCCACTAACAGGTCTCCAGATCTTAATTTTTTTTTACTTTTTTGACGTCTCCGACATAGTCGGTGATGCATTTGTGTATTAAAAATGGCGACGTTTCGTTAAAGTTACCTTCAGCATAGTGTATGATGAAGAATCGAGCGCTCATGTTTGTTAATTGTGTTTCAATGTTTTCATTGGTAGTGTACAGCGGTGCGTTGACGATAGACAAAGAATTTCGCAAAGCCATGTTGGGTGAATTGAGATTCGGACCTGACCGCATCACCCACCACGGAGCCCAACGAGGGGATGTGCATTTGCACACCAGTGCTAGTCGGGTCTATACGCGCACAGTACATCCCTTAGGCAGCGTCCACCCTTAACGACGTGCCCAATAGATGTCCGATTGCTTGATCCCTAGCAGTTGATCAAATCAGTACCACCAGCCGATTGATACACAGGGGAACGCTGTGTACCTCCCGTTTACCCGAAGCCGAGGCCAAAGCAATGTGCTGGAGAAAAGACCCCTCAATTACCAGGATCCCCATTTCCGGGGACACGGGTCTCCACGCACGGCGAACACGTGGGTAGTTTTCCGCCAATAGAAGCTGACGGCACAGGGCGACCGCAGCTTCTAAAGGGGGGCCCTCACCTCCACAGAGGAAACTAAACTGAGGGGGAAAAGGAAGGAGATAGATAAGAGAAGAGGAGGGTAGAAGAAAGATAAGTGAAAGATCGCTGGGGCCCCGGGATTGTGACACCCGTATAAACCTAAAGTAGGTTTTCCCCCTGAGGGGAATTGATGTACGGAATTTTTCTTGCACTCGAATACTTTTCATAGAGGGTGTACAGAGTTTCACGAAAAATTATCACAAAATGAGCCAATGTAAAGAGCAATGTCTTCTGAAAAATACAAATACTATTCCAAGAGTTAAATTTTGAATACATTGCAATATTTCAACATGACGTTCCTTTTATATTTCTGGTTTAAATAAATATGCATAAATGAATGAAATACTTCCGTTAATTTATTAGAAATAAAAATACACAATTGATGTAAAACGCTATTAGAGTTCATATTTAATAAACAAAGTCAGTCAAGATTTAAAAGTATGTGTATACTGGTATACACCCTCCAAAAAAGTATTCGAGTAAAAATTTCCTACGTCCCAACTAGCACACATACGTTGGGTTATTGATGGCACGTGGTTGGCACAAGGTTGTCACGTTGAGCAAACGTTGGATGTCCATATGGAAATGCCGGTATTCTGTTGGCTAAAGGTTGTGATGGCAAACGTTGGGTAAACAACCGTTGTCCATCGGATGGTTTAATGTTGTGTTGGGCAACGGTTGGCCATTGGATGGCTGAATGTTGTGTTGGGCAACCGTAAGTAAAACAACCGTTGACCATCCAATGACTGAATGTTGTGTTGGATAACCGTGGCTTAACAACGACCATTGCGCATGCGCAGAGACACACATTCAGGAAACCGGGAAGCGATAGATTCATGTCCGTTCCGTTTCCGCCATTGCTTGTTATGATGTGTTGAGTAATGTGTTGAGTGTCACTTTTATAAAGTGATTTATAGTTGAAATCTGAAACGAATATTTATCTTTTCAGCTATATTTCTGTGAATTTTATTCGTTGCATAGGTTCGTAGTAATTTGAATCACGATAACTATTATTATTGATTGATGCATTGATTACAGTTCGATTGTCCATAAGCCTAACGATCTTCAAAGTCTCTAAACAAACAACTTAGTATGCAGGTATGGTAATAAATATATAATAATTGCACAGTGCTTATTAAAAGATGCGTTTTTGGATTACTAAACAATGCTAGACAGCTTAATAATAAAGTTTTATTTGCTCATTGTTGTACAACAGTCGAGAAGGTAAAATTGGACACAATTGTTTTCTCCTAATAAGTTTATTCTAAAAAAAAATCAACTTAAGCCGTGCTTATATTTTGCAACATTATAATGACTAATGAGATTTCAGATTTAGAAGTAGTTATTAAACTTACACTACTTCAATTTTGAAATCTTATTGGTTCACAGTGGTTAATCAACAACAAGGATTTAAATTTGTGCATCAAAATTGTTTTGTTGTTAAAGGTATGTATAAAATATTTTACAGTTTTAAGAATTCAGTTATTTTAATATTTTACAAATGTGTTATAGTACTTTACAGTTCGTATATATATCTATATTTACCAACTTCATTTTGTTATTTATTTATTATTTTAGAAGAGATTTTTGTATCTACACCTGTTATATGCTACAGGACTCAAATTTTATGGAGAAAAATACATAATCTATATGCAATCAAATACTCTTTGAGAGTACTGGAAGAAAAACATTTTTATTGCTTTGACAAGTCTCTTCTACTGCGTATTTTAGTTGAATGAAAAATATCAGTAGCTCTTTAAGTAATAGGCTGTGACTGAGAGTTCAGGTCCCTGAACTGAAATCAATACTAATTTTTTAAAACTTTTCTTCAGACATTCTATTTTTTGCATTAGAGAAAGGATGCGCTATGGAAAAAAATAAGTTCTCTCTCTCTCTCTCTCTCTTTCTTTTTTTTTTTTTTTTTTCAAAATTTTGTGCAATGGTAATTATGCGGGACGCGTCGTAACTTTTTTTTTGCGTACCATCAACGACTTTTTTCATTTTATGTGCTATAGCGTGTAAGCAGCATCACTAATACATTCTGTTGTACTGATATCTTTCTCATAGTCAGATAATATAGATGCACCCGTGTGTTGATACTTGCATGCGTTCTTGCGATACTTGCATGCGTAATGCATATGCATTACGCATGCAATATTGTTTTTTCTTTTACTTTGCAGTCAATATCTACAGTTAACTGAAAATAAAAATAGAACTACGAAATGTCATTGTATTCCATACCAATTTTATTCGGGAAACTAAAAATTAAGAATCTAAAAAATTACGTAAATTGAAATAAATGTAAAAAATAATAAATAAATATTTTAGTAAAGAATGATTTCTGTGACATTCTTCAGTGACTTTATACTCATATTGGATTTCCCCACATGAATATTAAAAAAAAAAAAAAAAAAAAAAGAGATAAGCCTGCTTACAAAAGTTTCAATGGAGTAAATTTTCAGAGGTTTTGAGGGACACTTTACAAAAGTAACTGTCAAAGGAAAAGGAGGGATGTGAATCATATTTCAAAAAATAAGCATTCTTTCCTTTAGCGTTATATGTTTTTTCTTTTAATTAATTCGAAAAGTTTTTATGATTTTGGTTTGCCTGCCGTCCTGGTTCTCTAAAACTGTAAAGCATAGCTTCTGAAAGGACCTTCTAAATATTTTCCTGCTTCCGATCTCTCCCCCCTCCTTTTTTCTAAACAGTTCATAAGTTGCACCTGCAATATTAATTTTTCTCATAGTGCAAAATAGGATAGTTTTCTATAGATTAATATATGTTTGTAACTTGACAGATCGTTTACTATTTGAAAATAACACATTTCTGTTAGTGACGGGACTAGAGCCGGTTTTAAGCAAAACTGTTGGGAGGGGGGTGTAAAGACAAAATTTTCTGACGATATATACCAATATGCTTTCAAAAATATACACCGATTACCTGGCCTCTTGGGCGGTTTCCTCCAGATGTAGCGTGAATACGCATTAAATCCCCTAAAAGTCCTTCGCCCGAGGCACCCCCCACCCCAGGCAGATACTTAATATGCATGTTTGCTTTAAATACACACTACATTACATGATCTGGAATGAAGTTGGCTTGAGGGGACAAAAGGGACTTGTTTACTGGCACAAAAATCACTAAAAGGAAAATCGTAACAAGACTATGTTCATGATATAGTATAACTTATAATAAACTGTCGGTAGAACTGGTAATTTATACACTGAGCATTTTACAGATTGGTGATTAAAGCTGAAATTTGCTGACAGTCCTTTGGCAACTGACGATTTTGTCGACAAAAGTACTTTCTAGGGGGGGTGGGGTGTCCGCTCGCCCTCCTCCTAAGCGCACAGAAACCCACTGTTGAGGTGGAACCATATTTGATGAAAGAAAAATGTGACTATTTGATAATATGCTTCGTTCTACATATCTGCCGTCCCTTAAAACTTATCTGAATCCGTCACTGCATTTGCTGTTAGTAAAATAATTAAAAACTTTAATTTCAAATTTGACAGTTTTTCATATATCTATAGAAATGTTATGAAATAGCACATCAATTTGTTAAATATTCGTCAAATATAATTATCCAACATTAGGTTTCTGCATTGGCCTAAAATATGAAACTAACTTATAAATGTAACGGTTAACAATTATGATAGCTAAATGTTAAAAATAACCAATTTCCAACAGTTGGATAATAGAGTGACAACATACAGATTTTACGCTGTCCCAATGTATACATTTACACGTTAACCCAACGTATGCATTTATACGTTAACACAACGTATGCATTAATACGTTAGCCCAACGTATGCATTCATACGTTAGCCCAACGGTTGGAAATATGTTGGCAAAACGTTAGAGCATACGTTGGCCCAACGTAAGAAATAACCAGTTGCCAACCGTTGGATAACCGTAAGCCAACGTGTCATTTCAACGTTGCCCCAACGTATGTGTGCTATCTGGGGTTGGTTTCGTATAATGTATAAATGACTTTCCGTATTTCTGCCAAGTTGTACGTTTTTCAAAAACTCAATTATTATTCGCAAATCTGAAATGGGAAATTTATCTCTTTCTCGAATACTTTTTTTGGACGTGTACATGGTAATATGTTCTGTCCTCGAATAAGTCCTCAAAAATATTTTCAAGTGTCCCCAAGTTTTCCTTGGATTCGAGGACAATGCTTGATTTGTCCCCAAAATACTGTTTAGAAATGTGGTCGCCTTACCATTAATTCGTATCGTATTATCCGAAAGCTCCTTGAGGCTGTTGAAAAAAATAACCCAAAATTTCATTAAGCCGGAAGAAATGAAAAATATCACTAAAATTAATGTCGCACATCCAGGAAATTGACTGCCTGTTGAACAAGTGTATTTAGGGAACGAATGCGAGACTGCTATGAAAAACATACCTCAAGAATTTGTAACTAAAATATGTATAAATGAATGAAATACTTCCGTTAATTTATTAGAAATAAAAATGCACAATTGATGTAAAAAGCTATTAGAGTTCATTTTTAAGTATGAAAGTCAGTCGAAATTTAAAAGTATGGGTATACTGGTATACGCCCTCCAAATAAAGTATTCGAGTAAAATTTCCTACGTTGGTTTCGTATAATGTGTAAATATGACTTTCCGTATTTCTGTCAAGTTGTACGTTTTTAAAAACTCAATTATTATTCGCAAATCTGATGATGAAACCGATGTTTAAAATTTTACTGCATAGCAATACAGGAAAATTTTAAAACGATTACCACTAAACAAGGCTGTATGTCATGAAAACAAATTTCTAAGCACGTATAGATTTACCTGAATTAAAAGACTTTTCTTCTCATTTTAGTTCGCTCATCGATGTAGTAAAAAGTACAATTAGAATGGCGGAATCTTCCCCAATTTTATGACGAAAATAATATTCGTCAATTAAAAGAAATGGATGTGGATGCAATGTGGCATGAAATATCTTGCCACATTGCATCCACAACACTGTGGAAAAGATCTTGATGATGAGCTAACACTGTGCACCACATTGCATCCACAATCACCGTGCAAAAGATCTTGATGATGAGCTAAAATTTTCCAATTTATCAAGATTATCGAAAGTGATTCTCAGCTTACCACACTCGAATGCAGAAGCAGATCGAATATTTTCTATCGTATCAGATTTAAAAACGAAAAAAAGAAATTTACTTTCAGATGACATGCTCAATGCTATCGCAGTAGTGCGATCTTCTTTTCAATCAAAAAACATTGACGAGGCAAAATTTTCTGTGCAGGAACTCCATAAAAACATTTTAATGACGATTTGTATAAATAAGAATTTCACATGGACATACAGTATATGTGGTCATTTTGTATAAACTATATTACAAAACTTATCTGTAATATGATTTCTTTAAACAATTTAACCGATCAGTGGCGGCTCGTGGGATACAGCAAGTACAGCCGGGCTGCACTTGAAATTATCAGCACATACTTTAAAATAATTTATTCTACTAATTTTCCTAACTTCAGTTTAGAATTATGGAAATCCTACGGTAAATTAAAAAAAATCTCAAAAAAAAAAAAAAAAAAAACCGGTTTGTGGCCGGATCGCTCATTCAGAAAAAAAGCACTTTAATCTTCCCGCAATTCAATTGGGAAAATCTTTGGTTCAGCCCAGAGCGCTGATAAGAAAATTGGCAGCACCGTTGCCATGACAACGGTTACGTAAGCATTTCCTCCGGCATAGGCTATAATGGGGGCACGCAGCTAAGACTCAGCTCATCAAAGATTTTGAAAGGTCGGCAGCACTTATGAATTCGACTCACTGATTGGCTCGAGAAGTGAGGGAGGGGGGTAAGGGGAATATATGTTCGGCAAACTCTAACAGTTCGACTTTATATTGCTGAATTTATCAAGAAGGTAAGACTGATTAGACGCTTATGAATGGACAATTACCCATCAAAGCAGTATTGTTTTTAAGTAAGCAAGAACTGGCATTTAGAGGACATGGAGAGCGAGAAAATTCTTTAAACATGGGAATTTTTAAAGAGCTTTTAAAATTATTGATATCTACTATTGATTAAAACAACGCCTTTTTATGGGGACATCACTGACCGATTCGCATGTTTAAAAGAAAGGAGGATTGATTTGAATATAAAAAATAAGTAAGTTTTTTTTTTCTTTTCTTTTTTTTTTCTTTTCTAAGTTATCGTTACAAAAGAAAATTCTAAGGAAACTTCGAATCAGACACGGCAATTTTGAGGATAATAGCGGCTGGTTGAAATTTATGTCCATTTTATGGAAGTAAAATAGGATCTCTTACATTTTTTTATGTAATTTCTTTTTTTTTCCTCGGTGAGGGCTTAATCCGCCAGCTTTCCAATGCAATAACAAAGATTTTCCATTCCTGTCCGGAGGAAGGGGGGGGAGGGGCTCATATGCTTCCGGCTGCACTAACAGTTTTGACCACGGGCCGCCACTGTAACCGATCAGTTTTTAGTAATTAAACTAGCGGGGTACCAGTTCTCCGCACGGTGGGAAAAGAACATTTTCCTTACACATATAATTAGAATTAAACCCATTGATGCGGAATCTATAAAAGTAAAAAATTATTTAAATCGTGATGAAACGTTGACGCCATGAGTTCAAATCTGAGATGACTGCAACAGGATTGCACAAAAATTACGTCAGCGTCACTGGCGATCAAAAAAGAAGCAGCTTCTCTCGGATGACCTTGCCCAGGCTTTTTCTCGATGGATCCGGTATCGTAGAACTGCTTCTATAAGTTGCACACGACGCTGGGCGTTCAATTGAACTCTCTACAAATCTGGAGACTATCCTGCTTCTAGTATCCACGAATGGGATCTAGGTCAAGGGGTAGGTGTGTCCTCCGTGGGTGTCTTTCTAAGGGGTCTTAACCGGTATTTATGTTACGTTTTGGAGGAAACCAGCCATATATGTTTCCTAACATATGCATGTTGCGAGTACTGTTTTATTTTCCGAACGGAATACAGGAAAACTCCGAACGGTTAGGTAGGCGGACGCGGTCTGTTATGAACCAGAAACTTTCCGTCTCCCAGTTCAGAGCGCTAAGCGCTCGGCCACTGGTCGGACTAAGTCATTGCTAGGGGAATATTATAAGCAATTGGGACCTTTGTTGTACACATGATTGTAATAATGTCGTTCTCGTATTATTATTACTTATATCTCGTATCATTTGATTTATTTTTTATTTTCATTTCATATTCCCGACTTTTCATACTCTCTTGATTTCTGGGTCTTTGTGCATGCGCATCTTCAATTATCATTCCCCATTACCGTTACTGAATTATGTAGCTCTCCCTATCGGCACTTCTACACCAAAGACGTCAATTTGCATTTTCCTTGTTTTTTTTTTTTTTTTAAATGCTTGCAAAGTTTCATTGCTTCAGTTTATACTGATTAATCAATTTTCTTGCGAACTAATCGGAATTAAGATATGAGGCTTTGACATAGTATACAGGATTTCTTAAAGACCTTGAAAATGAATTTCGCGTTATTGACGTGGTGATTGTGGTAATGTTCTAATTGTGTCATATCCAATGCGTTTTCATTTTTCGAGTCAAGAGCTGTAGAAATGATTGTTTTCACTTAATTGTCAAATTTAACAGCTTGAGTGGCAACATCGGATTCCGTAACTAAGGAAACTGTAGCAACATTAAAATTAGAACATGAAATGAAATTTATTTATGCTTGCTAGAACTGCCACATTGGCATAATTAACGCCGATAGTCGATGGCAAATAGCCAAAATGAATCGTAAATTAAACTTCACAGTAAATGCAATAATTTATAGGCAATACCAGGTATATTTACCAGGCTTAAAAACATTCTCTTTCATCTCCAAAAATTTTCGTATTTATACAGAATTCCTATTTTACTATACCCTGTTTGGCGGGATTTTAAAAAATTATCTATCCATCTGCTCGTAACATTGGCTCATCTCAATCCTGCCATAGACTTAGCAATACAAACGCAAAAAACACACACTATTAAACACGGAGTTACACTACATTTGAATATTTATCGCCAATTTTTCTAAGAAAGGTACTAAAGAAAGAATCCGCATAAGCCCTTTTGAGAGATTTTTTCTTTCTTTTTTTCAGAGATTCATTCTAAGCACTGATTGAACAGCAATCAAAATGGGAAATAGTTATTTGTGTATGGCTCGATCGCCAAAAATTAATGCAGACATTTAATTGAAAAGTAGCATAGGAGTATTTTAAATTATCAACTATAACATGTTTTATTTATTCTAATTTACCAAATGCAAGAATTTAATTTCTTTTGAAATTTGGTGGCATTCACCCAAATTAAATCAATTTACTTAATTTCGGGAAAATTCCAAAGATCGATCGCTTAAAATCGCCTTAATAATTGCACTATTTCTGCATGGAAAATTAAAGTTTAACGCCGTATTCTCATAAAACCTACACACACAAACCTAAACCTATTTCGGTTCACTCGCAGTAAATTGCGCCAAGCCCAAAATTGTGCAAATCGGTAGAACCATGGCTCACTGAGGGCCCGTTCGAGAATTCACCGGTTGGTTATGCACCGGTGCTACCGGTTGCGGTCATTCTTCGGTTAAGTGACGTCACAGTTGTCAACCGGTTTCGGTCATCCTCACCACATCCAATTCCAAGCCAGGAAAACAGAAATAAAGATTGGAAACACTACGCTAATAACCGGAATAACCCACCTCGCTAGCAGGGTCATTCTGGTTGCGCTCTGGTCACGCTGAGCAGACAACCGCTACATGACCGAAACGTTTTCGAACGCGGTTAATTCCAGAGCTCCGCCCAACGCTCCGCCTTTTCGAACGCTCTGGTCGTGCACCGGTGTTACCGGTGCGCAACCGATGAATTCTCGAACGCGCCCTGAGATAAATAGATGCTGTCCGAAAAGCTCCGTTTTTGCGTACGAGTAAATTTTCCCTTCTTCGCCGATTTGTCGCTGTTACCCAACTGTTTCACTGTTGCCAACTCTTCCGGAGAAAATTTGCCTGATTAGTTAGTTAGTTAGTTAGTTAGTTGGTGTTTAATGGCACAAGGTCCAGAAAGGACATACTGCGCCAGACAATGTGTATATATGGTAAAATAAAGTTTTCAAGTAAAAATGTGTCGCATAAAACAGGTGAAGCTAAAATCCATGAGTTCTAAAACGATAAAAGCAAATGTAGAAAGGTAAAAAGTAGATAAAAAGAAATAAGCCAAGGACATCTGGATGGGGGCTCCCATCCAGATACCAGTCAGAGAAAAAGTTATACCTCACACTGTGTAAAAAATATTGATGCATCGAAGAAAAGCAAACAAATTACAGTGCGGGGTTTCACCCAATATGATGTCAAGTTTGGGATGGGAACAGTTAAAATAAGTATGATAAAAATTGTTAAAAGCTGTGCAAGAGGTTAGAATATGACATATAGTAAGATGCGTATTGCAGTGTGTACACGGAGGGGCAGGCTCTCCAAGAAGAAGGTGTTTGTGAGTAAGCCTCGTGTGGCCGATACGAAGGCGAGTCAAAATGACGTCAAATTTGCGGTAAGGCTGCGATAGCCAGTGGGTGATGGAGGGATGGATGGTGTGAAGTTTATTACTAGTTTGACAGCTCCACTCATTGAACCAACTTTCTTTTATGCTGTTCGATATGCCAGATTTTATGTCAGTGTAGGGTAATGGTTCTGGATAAGGGTTAGTAGCATGCTTTGCCAAAGCATCGGCCTCTTCATTGCCCGAGATCCCAACGTGACTAGGAACCCAGCAGAAACGGATAACAAAGCCACGGTTTGTTAGGTGGCTATACAGTTGTTGGACTTTGGCTCTGTAGCTGTGCAGAATAGAGTCGGATTTCAGGCTTTCCAGGGCACTTAAAGAATCTGAATAAATAATAAAATGTTTTTTGTTGGTACGAGATATGTGTAAAAGGCTTTCATAAATGGCGAGCAATTCTGCTGTAAAAACAGAGCAGAAGGCAGGGAGTGTGTAACTGCAGGATTGAGAACAGCTAACATAGGCAAAGCCAACATGATTCCCACATTTAGAGCCATCAGTGTAGATTTCTTCTTGGTGTTTGTTCTTGTGTTTTTCATGTTGGAAGAGTTGCTGGTATATTTGTGGATCTGTATTCTGCTTGGTAAAGCCTTTGAAGGGTTGGATGTATAAAATCTGAGAGGCTGCCCAAGGTGGTTCAAGAGGAGAGTTAGCGCAGACTTTAACATCTGCTAACTGGGTTCCACTAAGACTTTGACGAATCCGCAGGCCCAAAGGAGGAATACAGGATGGACGGTTAGAATAAAAACGTTCTAGGTGATTGTCTAAAAGAGAATTTGTCAATGGGTGCGAGGGATGAGAGAGTATACGAAAGTATGTATTTAGTGATAGTTTATGACGTATGTGGGTGAGAGATGGCTCATGACAAATGATATAGAGAGACTGTACAGGCGACGTCCGGAAAGCACCGGAGCAAATGCGCAGTGCGGTGTGATGGACAGTGTCAAGCTTCTTTAAAACTGATTGGCGGGCAGACCCATATATACAGCAGCAGTAATCCAATTTTGAGCGTATAACAGCCCGGTAGATGCGCAGAAGGGCATCTCGTTCAGCCCCCCAAGAGGTATTGGTCAATACTTTTAAGATATTAAGATTTTTTTCGCACTTGCTGCGGGTATAGGAAATGTGGTTGGCAAACGTAAGTTTTTTGTCGAGATATACACCTAAAAATTTAGTGGAGTCATTTACTTTTATTTTAGAGTGACCCAGATAGAGATCAGGATCTGGATGGATCCCACGTATGCGGCAGAAGTGTATAGCTACAGTCTTTTCTGCAGAGATGTTGAAGCCATTTTTGTTACACCAGTTTAGAATCCTATTGATGGTATTTTGAAGTTGGCGCTCAATGTACCGCATGTCTTTCCCCTGACAGGAGATTTGTAGGTCGTCGACATACAAGCAACCATTTACAGTCGGAGGAAGTTGTGTGAGAATATTATTAATTTTTATAGCAAAGAGGGTGACACTAAGAACGGAGCCTTGTGGAACACCCTCTTCTTGGACAAAGCGATCAGATTGAGTACCGTTAATACGGACCCTAAAGTAGCGCTGAGAGAGGAAATTATGTATAAAAATCGGAAGGTTGCCGCGGAAGCCTAAGGTATGGAGATCGCGGAGGATACCATACCGCCAGGTCCGGTCATACGCCTTCTCCATATCGAAGAAAATGGAGACCAAGTGATTCCTCCTTAAAAAAGCAGTGCGAATTTGGGACTCTATGTATATTACATTGTCAGTAGTTGATCTTCCCCTGCGGAAGCCGCTCTGAAAAGGGTGTAGAAGGCCCTCATTTTCCAAGACGTAAACAAGGCGTGCATTGATCACCTTCTCCACCAGTTTGCATAGGCAACTGGTGAGGGCTATGGGTCGGTAATTACTGGGGTTAGATGGATCCTTATTAGGTTTCAGAATGGGAATGACTATTGCATTTCTCCAGGAGTTAGGGAAGGTATGTTCGCTCCAGATTCTATTATATAACTGTAAGAGATTAAGTAAAGAGCCGTGGGAAAGATGTTTCAACATTTCATACGTAATACCATCAGGGCCTGGAGATGTATTTGTAGACTGTTTTAGATATTTGTTGAGTTCATGGATGGTAAAGGCACTATTGTAAGCAAAGTAGGTAGCGGTGTTAAAAGTTATCCTTTGCCGTTCAGACTGTTGTTTATATGGAAGGAAAGTATTCGAGTAGGAAGTGCTGCAGGAGTTAAAAGAGAGTGTTTCTCCAATAGCATTTGTGATGTTTTTTGTATCTGATATTATTTGGTTATTAAGGGAGAGGCAGGTTATTGCATGGTTACTATAGATTCCCATGGCTCTTTTTGTTTTTGCCCATAGCTCCTTACCAGAGGTGGAGGTAGAGATGTTAGACACATATTGGATCCAAGAATTTTTTTGTGCAAGCCGCCTTGTTTTCTTAGCATGTGCCTTGGCTTTCTTGAAAAGAATGAGATTTGCAGTGGTTGGACACCGGCGAAAGGTGTTCCAGGCCTTTTGCTGCTGCTTTTTGGCGAGCGTGCATTTTGGATCCCACCACGGTTTTTTATTTCTTCGAGAGTTGGTTCTGGATTTTGGAATACTTGCATCCGCAGCTTTAAGGATGATGGATGTCACAGTATCCACGACCTCGTCAATATTGCCTTTAATGGTGTCTGAAGAGATAATAGCGAGTGAGGTGAAAGTTTTCCAGTCAGCTTTATCATAGTGATAACGGGGTGTGGTAAATTTCTGGGATGAATAATGGTACAGAGGTGAGAGAAGGATTGGAAAGTGATCGCTATTGTGTAGATCACTGGATACAGAGAAGTTATATAATGGCAGGATTTGAGGAGAACAAATGGCAAGGTCTATGGCATGGAAGGACTTTGTGGGAAGATGGAAATAAGTATTATCACCATTATTCATGATGCACAGGGAGAAATCTTTAATGAGTTGTTCGATACGATGGCCTCTGTTGTTAGTGTCTTTGCTACCCCACAACGGACTATGAGCATTCATGTCACCGAGAAGAATGAACGGTGAGGGGAGTTGTTGAACAAGATTATTGAGGGATGATTGGCTAATGGAAGTATTTGGAGGTAGATAAATACAGCACACAGTAGTAAGGTGTTTCAGAAGGATACGGGCAGCAACAGCCTGGAGACAAGTATTGAGGTTGAGGGTTTGATAAGGGTAATTACAGTTAACCATTAGGGCCACTCCGCCAGAGGCCCTACCACTGAGCTCATAGTCCTTGCGGAGTATAGAGTAATTACGGATAGAATATTGTCTATTGGTTGTAAGGTAGGTTTCTTGGAGAGCGAGGCAAGCGGGATTATGATCGTAAATTAAAGTTTTGAGGTCGTCAACTTTATTTAGGAAACCGTGGCAGTTCCAAGAGAGCAACAATGCCATAATTAAGTGATATGGCCATCGTGCATCTTCTTAGTTGGAATCCCTGCGGGAATATCTGGAGGTTTGATTTCATCGTGTTCCATTGATTCTTCATCACTTATTTCGGATTCTGATGGGGCTAGGTTTAAAATGGTGTCATCAATTTGTGGTTGTGGAGGTACTTTTTTCATGCTAGATTTATTGTGTTTGGATTTGTAGGAAGCTGTTTTAGTGAGCAGAGGTCTAACTTGAGTGTAGCTATTGCTTGGTACCTTTTTCTTTGGAGGATTTTTCTGGGCTAAGGAGCCAGATTTATTTGGTTTAGGTGCTGTTTGTTTACTCATTGAGGTGTTGGTGGTGGAAGTATTGGTTGGTGGATCGGTCTGAGTAGCTATTGAGTTAGTAGATTTTACTGCAGCAGCATAGGATAGGCCAGATTTTGGTGTGCGAGCTTCTATTATTTTACGGGCATCAGGATAGGAAAGTCTTTGAGAGGCGCGCAGGGATTGAATTTCTTTTTCAAATGCCCATTTTGGGCAGGACTTTGAGTATGATGGATGTTCTTGTGTGCAGTTTACACATTTTGCAGGTGCTGAGCAGGTTTCACTGTCGTGGCCAGAGGCACCACAGCGGGCGCAAGCCGGTGATCCACAACAGGAGGTTTTGGTATGACCGAACCTTTGACACTGAAAGCAACGGATAGGATTTGGTATGTATGGTCTAACTGGGCATAATAGATAGCCGGCTTTTATATGAGATGGAATAGTTGGAGACTGAAAGGTTAAGACTATATGTTTAGTGTTAATAAGTTGGTTATTGCGACGAATAGTGATTCGACGAACTGCGCATACACTTTCGTCTATCAGGTTTTCTAATATTTCGGATTCAGAGCAGTGTAAAAGTTCGGGTTCTGATATGACTCCTCTGGATGTATTTAAGGATGTATGGGGTGACACTGTGACAGATTTTAGTCCAAAATTCTTTATTTTCATTATTTTTGAGGCTTGTCTATTGTTTGATACTTCTACCAGGAGGTCTCCAGATCTTAATTTTTTTACTTTTTTAACTTCACCTACATTGGATGTGATGCATTTGTGGATAAGGAATGGTGATATTTCATGGAAGGTACCTTCAACTATGTGAATGATGAAGAATCGAGCATTTGTATTAGTAAATTGAGAATCCATGTTTTCTTTGTTTATTGATTGCAGAATAGTTGTCTCAGATGGTGGATTGGGAGAAGAAGAAAATTTTGTAGCCATGTTGGAGAAAAAATGTTCGGACCCGGCCGCACCACCCACCACGGAGCCCAACAAGGGGATGCTTATACTTGCACCAGTGCTAGCCGGGTCTATACGCGCACAGTACATCCCTGTAAGCAGCGTCCACCCTTAACGACGTGCCCAGCAGAAGACCGATTGCTTGATCCCTAGCAGTTGAACAAGTCAGTACCACCAGCCGATTGATACACAGGGGAACGCTGTGTACCTCCCGTTTACCCGAAGCCGAGGCCAAAGTAATGTGTTGAGGTTGAGCCCGTCCCAATGGAAATGCCATTCAGATGATTTCCCCTACGGGAACACCCCTCAATTACCAGGTTCCCCATTTCCGGGGACACGGGTCTCCACGCACGGCTAACACGTGGGTAGTTTTCCGCCAATAGAAGCTGACGGCACAGGGCGACCGCAGCTTCTAAGGGGGGGCCCTCACCTCCAAAGAGGAAACTACACTGAGGGGGAAAAGGAAGGAGACAGCTAAAAGGAGAGGAGGGTAGAACAAAGAGGAGCGAAAGATCGCTAGGGCCCCGGGATTGCGACACCCGTAAAGACCTAGAGTAGGTCTTCCCCCTGAGGGGGAAAATTTGCCTGAAATCAAAATTTAAAGTATCCACAAATGGCTAACAATATTTTCAAGCTGAGAAAAAAAGTAAATTTTTTTTTTTTTGGCTTTTACGTGCTTGTTCCGCTGAAATATGCTTATCTGCTAATGCTCTTTGAGACATTTGGGCATTCATTTCCGATTTACAAAATACTTCGGTATTGCCAGTTTACCAATTCTTTTTCTCCGGCAGAGTTGGCAACAGTGATACAGTTAGGTAACAGCGACAAATCGGCGAAGAAGCGAAACTTTTCTTGTAAGCAAAATCCCATAACGTATCGTTAATTCAGCAACAGTTACTTCGGCAAGGACATGCGCAGTAACACTTTTTCGGACTTAGGTGATTATCGAGGAAACTGCCTCTGAGGGGCGGTATCTTTAGTTACTAGTGTTGCGGACGTAACTGTTGCTGATGGCTTGTAGTAGACGTTGATTCTGGCTATTGTGTTCCCATGTTAATTTCCCATAGGGTTTTATAAATTGCTTCATATCTTTAATATTAGACAAAAATAAGGCAAGTTCCTCGATAATCAGATAAGTCCGAAAAAGTGTTACTGCGCATGTCCTTGCCGAAGTAACTGTTGCTGAATTAACGATACGTGTCACACTACTGCTAAATTACCCTCTAAACAAATGTACCCCTGGAACAAGCGCTGTGATTGGTCTACTAACTTCCCTGTTAACTTTTCCCTTGGTGTTAGTCACGTGTTTAGTAGTAAATTAACTGAATTCAGATTTACTAACTTTTAATATCCCCGCTGACTTAATAACTTAGGCCCTTATTCAGATAGATCTAGGCCCTTATTCAGATAGATTTAGTAGCTACTAACCCTATTGTTTAGTTACTAAATTTAGTAAAGTGGATTCAGATAGAATTTGGAGGCGGAGATACTAAACACGTGACCAAAACAAGCTGCTAAAATCACGTGACTAACCAAGCTGCTAAATCACCGACTAAATAAACGCACGCCTGGAACAAGCGCTCTGATTGGTCCGCTAGCTTCCCTGTTAACGTATCCCTACATTTTCCCTGACTTCCCTTGGTATTGGTCACGTGATTTAGTACTAAATGTATCTGAATCCCGATTTACGAACATTTAGTATCTCCGCCCACTTACTAAGTTAGTAACTGAACAATAGGTTTAGTAACTACTAAATCTATCTGCATAGTAGCCTTAGTAGCTACTAACCCTATTGTTTAGTTACTAAATTTAGTAAAGTGGATTCAGATAGAATTTGGAGGCGGAGATACTAAACACGTGACCAAAACAAGCTGCTAAAATCACGTGTCCAAACAAGCTGCTAAATCACCGACTAAATAAACGCACGCCTGGAACAAGCGCTCTGATTGGTCTACTAGCTTCCCTGTCAACTTATCCCTACATTTTCCCTGACTTCCCTTGGTGTTGGTCACGTGATTTAGTACTAAATGTATCTGAATCCCGATTTACGAACATTTAGTATCTCCGCCCACTTACTAAGTTAGTAACTGAACAATAGGTTTAGTAGCTACTAAATCTATCTGAATATTAGCCTTGCTCTACTTAAGGCTACTATAGGGGGTTCACTCTACTCGCTCATTAGGCCCGTTTACATGTGAAAATGGAAAATCCCGGCTTAAAGCGGAGTACAGGGAAAAACTCGAAATGCATCATGGGAAAAAGGGGTTGGCTCTGCATTAACCCTCCTTTCGACCAGGAATCTTTCTACCCCGCATTTCCCCCCCTAAAGTAGGGGAAGCGGGGTCCCAGGATTTACTCTGCATTTTTGCACATGTAAAAGGGTCCATTTTTGCACACGTTTCACTTCACTTCATTGCATTTGTCAAAGAGGGAAATTTTGGGCCTCAGAGGGGAAAAACAAGGGAAATTTCCCGGAAATCACAACACACAACACACCACGGGCCCGTTCGAGAATTCACCGGTTGGTTATGCACCGGTGCTACCGGTTGCGGTCATTCTTCGGTTAAGTGACGTCACAGTTGTCAACCGGTTTCGGTCATCCTCACCACATCCAATTCCAAGCCAGGAAAACAGAAATAAAGATTGGAAACACTACGCTAATAACCGGAATAACCCACCTCGCTAGCAGGGTCATTCTGGTTGCGCTCTGGTCACGCTGAGCAGACAACCGCTACATGACCGAAACGTTTTCGAACGCGGTTAATTCCAGAGCTCCGCCCAACGCTCCGCCTTTTCGAACGCTCTGGTCGTGCACCGGTGTTACCGGTGCACAACCGATGAATTCTCGAACGCGCCCCACCTTTTGCCCACGGACGTGTCCGACGTGCGGATAGGGGCAGATGGAATCCCAATACAAGAACTTAGACTTTTCTACCCTCCTGTTTGACAGGGGAAAACACCAGCGCGCGCAGGGAAAAATGCATTAGAAGATGGATTCGTGGGGAAAAGGACTTATACGTTTTTAAGCTAGCGTTACAAGGCTATTTATCAATCGTGCGATCTATTCTCGTTTTTTTCTTTTTGTAATTGAAATGAACAATTGTTATTACAAATGTATTTATTATATATTACGTGTGCATACTTAGACCTTTATAAGCATCAGCAATTAATTGTGCAGTCTGTTCTCGTTTTTTTTTCTTTTTTTGGAGGGGGGGGGTAATTGAAATTAATAATTGTTGCAAATATATTTATTATATATTTATAATAAATACATATATATGTGTGTGCAGATATGTATTTACACACATATAAAGTAATGTATTGTCCTCATAGTAATGTATTTATTATTTATATATGTATGAATATATCAGTGGCGTAACTACAGGGGGGTTAACCTCCACCCACCCCACAATAAGGAATTTTTTTGTAATACAAAACGTATTTTCTTCACACTCGCACAACACACATACACAACGATTCATGTATATATACACATATACATGAATCGTTGTAGTCGTAAACCCCCCTCCCCTCACCCCTATGAAAAATTTCTTCCTGCGCCACTGGAATGTATAAGTACATTTTAATTTACTATATACAATAACTTATACTTAATAATGACTAGAGGTCAGAATTATTTTAACTAATATTGCAATGGCCACTAAATTTATTAAAAAGTATGCCAATAAATAAAAAGAAATAAATGAGATTACAAACGACTTCCTAAAAAAAGTTCATGCATTTTTTTCATTTTTAAAATTAAGGTAACGCTTTTCAACATACTTCTCTAACCAGTCTCTTAAAAGAAGTTAGTGTATCCTTCCCCTTCTGTGTCAATCGTTGCATTGGGAATCGGGAAGCAACGGCAATCAGGGTTGAGGAATTCAGAATATTATTACCATAATCTTAGAGAACTGGACGCCAGAATTATTTAAACTACCGTTGTAATTTCATATATTGAGTCTTTCATACAGCATCAAGATATTCTTTGGTACTGCTGAGACGCAACGTGTGCGTTTGGGCCATCGGGGAGCAACGACGATCAGGGAAGGAGAATCGCAGCCACCGTTTCTGTTCGATAAGAGGTAGCAATAGAAACAAAGGCAATAAATTATATTTTCATTCTGCCGTTAGAGTGTAATCTATGAAAGCTATTTTGTTTGCTCCTGTTAAAGTGCTTTAAATACTACACTTGCTACTTTCATGGCAGACTATTTTTTCACAAACTCCAAAAACTAGTTATTGCTCGTGAATTTTTGCGTAAACAAGATGGTTGCCTAACCTTGTTTGCGTTAACAAGGTTCAGCAGTATAGGCACCCTATAAAAAATGCTGGTCCTAGGATACGCCCAAATATTTTCTATTTTATGATTAGTTGCATTAAACAATTTATTTACAATCAAGCCGGTGCTGGAGACAGGTGAATGAGAGGGACTATTGCACATGATCCCGTGGACATCGAAAGTCTGTGCTTAGTAAATTGAATAATTTCTAGTTTTATAAAATGAAAAATAAGTAAGTAAATAAAAATAAACCAACTTTAATTCTAGTAAAAAGTAAGTTTCCTTCTACCTCAAAATAAATCTTATAGTCTTAAAAATAAAAGTAAAATCACTCCGAGGTACTGAGAAAATTATACCTTCATCTCAGATGTTGGAACTATCTTATCTTATTTATCTATCCTATCTTATCTTATGATTATCGTATATGTTCCTCTTATCGAACTAAAATGTCATTGGTTACGATTCCCCTTCCCTGATCGTCGTTGCTCCCCGACACCCCAAACGCACACGTTGTGTCTCAGCTGTACCAAAGACCCAATTATGTTGATGTTGAATGAAAGACTTAATATATGCAATTACAAAAGTAGTTTAAATAATTCTGGCGTCAAGTTCTCTAAGATTATGGTAATATTCTGAATTCCTCAACCTTGATAGTCGTTGCTTCCCGATTGCCCAAATGCAACGATCGACACAGGAGGAGAAGGGTACATTAACTTTCAGAGACTCGTTAGAGACGTACGTTGAAAAGCGTAACCATTATTTTAAAAATGAAAAAAAAATATGTCTGAACTTTTTTAGGAAGTGGTTCGTAATCTGAAGTTTTTCTTTTTATTTATTGACATCCTTTTTAATAAAATTAGTGGCCATGCAATATTAGTTAAAAATAATGTGACCTCAGGTCATTATGAAGTATAAGTTATTGTACTCATTATTAAGTAAGTAAAAAATTATTTATATATTCCAGTGGCGTAGGCAGAAATTTTTCTGGGGTTATGTATGCGTGAAGAAAATGCATTTTGTATGAGAAAAAATTTCTCATAGGGGGTTATAACCCCTCTCCCCAGTAGCCACGCCCATGGGCACCCATAAGGGGGGGGGGCAAAGTAGGGCACTTGCCCACCCAGAGTTTTAGGTTAATGTCTCATGATGTAAACAAATGGAAAAACCAGAACTAAATTTGTTAAAAGTTTGAACTTTGCCCCCTCTAGAAAAAATTTTTGAAGTTTGCCCCCTCCTCTAGAAAAATTCCCATGGGCGCCCATGGCCACGTCACTTATATTTTCATATATATAAGTAACTAGCTGAAGTACCCGTTCTTCGCACGGGAATGAATGGACTTTTTGATATTACGATTTGTGGGGATTACTATTTATTGTAATAAAGAGATATAGCAAAATGGATATCGCTTTATATTGTGTTCAATAACCATGCATACCGAATTTCAAGGCAATCGTTTGTACGGTGCAGAGGGCCATGCGGCGTAGCGCAATCTAGTGGAGAGTTTTAGCAAAACGGATACGGCGGAAATATTCTTCGCATTCAGATATCGATGAATACGAAATTTCAGGACGATCGGCTGGACAGCCCTGACGACGCGACATCAGGTGGCAAATTATATAGGAAAATGGATAGCGCCAAACTCTTCCCCGTGTTCAAATATCTATGTATACCTATTTTTATAGCGATCAGTTGCACAGTCAAGAAGTGATACCCTGCAGCGCAATCTAGTGGTTAATTAAAGTAATGATTTGCTACAGTGCCATCAAGTGGCGAGTTATAGCAAAATGGATAACGCCAAAATATTCTCATTGTTCAAATAGCTATGTATACTGATTTTCATAGCGACCGTTTGAATGGTCAAGAATTTGGCCTGCTGCAGCGTCATCTAGTGGCGAGTTAAAATAATAATGCATTGCAGTGCCATCTAGTGGTGATTAACATCAAAAGGAACACAGTTAGAATATATTCTTCGTGCTGAAATGTGTAAGTATAAGAAATTTTATGCCGATCGGTCGAACGGTATAGAAGTTGATGTGTTGCAGCGCCATTTAGCGGCAAGTTACAGCAAAATGGATACTGAAAAACATTCTCTGTGTTCTAATATCCGCGTGTACCAAATTTCATCGAAATCGGTTGGACGATATTCGCATAGTAAACGGATAAACGGAATAGAATTCGACGTTCTGCTGCGCCACCTAGTGGCAAGTTAGAGGAAAACGAATAGCATAAAAAGCTTCTCAATGATAAAAGACTTAGGTGAACCAAATTTAATGGTGCAACGGTGCTGGAGTCAACCTCATACACACATACCAACATTCATTTTTATCTCTAACCAGTATCATTATATATCCCAGTCTCAAATAAAATCCAGTTTCAAATCTAAGCCTCGCCAAAGTGCCAACATACGCCATTTTGCAAGAGTTTTTTTCAGGAAATCATTCGAAGCATTGACTTAGCAGCAATCAATATGGGAAATGGTTCGGCCGCCAAAAAGTAAAGCACACATTTATTTGAAAAGGGGAATACCTTAATACAACCGAATTTTTTTAAATTATCAACTATAACGTGTTTTATTCATCGTTACTCCGATGTACTAAATGAGAAGATTTCAATTTTCTGAAATTTAGCGGAATTCCCCCAACTTAAATCAATGTACTCAATTGGCGAGAATTCTGAAGATAGATCGCTTGAAATCCCTTAATAACTGCATTATTTCTTCACGGATCATTAAAATTTAACGCTGTATTCTAATAAAATGTTTGCACTTGCTTTCAAAAATCTATTTCCTTAAGCTCTCAATAAATTGCGCCAAGCCGAAAACTGTGCAAACCGCTAAGAACTCACTTTTTCAAAATCAGCATTTGAGCCATTTTATTTTTTCGCCAAACTAAAAAAAAATTACATATTAGCCTCGGAAATCTTCAATTCTTATTGTTTTGCGTATAAAACATTTCATTCCTGCTCTGTTTTCCCATGCACACGATATTATAATTTTTAAAAAATAACCTTACGAATATAAACTAACAAAAAAAATCATTATTATTCTTTTATTTTTACTTTGAGAATTTAAAACATCTTATTCGGCAAAATCGCCACACATGGCAACCACGATCCTTATTTCACACTTTTTTCACTACAGGGGTTACAATTACGGAAAGCTTTTTGCGTGGAGAGCATAAAGAATCTCTTAAATTCCGGGAACGGGTGGACTTTCAAAGTTTTAAAGTGGACTATGGTTTATTCTATATTATTTTACATATCTGTGCAAAATTTCAGGCTGATAGGTCCATTTTTGTGGATTTGTATACAACTCAAATCCACAAACAAACAAACAGAATTTCATTTTTATTTATAAGGATAAATGCATTACTTTATAGTAACAATCGTTGACACATATATATGTATTTATAAATATGTAATAAATCCATCTGTAACTATTATTAATTTCTCTTCGAAGCAATCGAGACGACAGCCTCCTGGTTAAGGGTCTCAATTAACAAAAATCTCAAATCAAATTATTAATTTTAATTACCAAAAGAGAAGAAAAAAAAGAGAGAACAAACTGCACAATTAATTGGCCATGTAACCATGCTTAAAAACTTCTAAGTGTACATACATAATATATAATAAATACATTTGTGACAATTTTTCATTTGAATTACCAAAAAAAAAAAAAAAAAAAAAACGAAAGCAGACCGCACAATTAATAAATAGGCAGTGCGATCCTTGCTTAAAAACGTTCAAGTACTTTTCCCCACGAACCCATCTTCTAATGCATTTCTCCCTGCGCGGGCGCGTGTTTTCCCCTATCAAACTGGTGGGTAGAAAAGTCTAAGTTTTTCTGTTAGGATTCCATCTGCCCCTATCCGCACGTACTAGCAATGTTGCCAGATCTTGCGACTTTTCGCAAATTTTGCTACTTTTGATAGCATCATGCGACTAAATTTTATGACTTTGCGATTTTGCTACTTTCTTGCTACTTTTTTTTATGATTTTGCGAATTTGAAGTAATTCTGCGAATTATAAGTATTTTTCATAATTTTTTTTTCAATTTTAAATTAGTGGAATTTCCATTGAACATTGAACATTTCCGGCTTTTAACAAGTCTACTTTTCTCTTGCTTTTCTCTCTTTCTTCCCCCAACCGAACAGACCCCCCTCCCCCTGCCCCTCAAACAACAAACGCACACACTTTTACCATTCACAGAGAGAGTGGGGTGTGGGGTCCCAGACAGCACACTTGCCCAATTTATGTCCATATCTGGACAAACTTGTCCAAAACATGTCTATGTTTATGATAAGATATCTCCTGGACATCATTTTAGCGACATCTTTGGGAAAATATATAATATGTCTAGAATAAGACATGATTGGGACATGTAACACCCCAATTAAGTCTTATTACGACAAAAAAGGGAAAATCCATATTATGTCTGTAATATGACATGAATTGGACATCTAAACACCCCAATCATGTCTATTTTATGACATAAATGGGAAAATCTATCGGCGACAAACTCTGATTGGCTTAGTTTGTTTGATCATGCGCAGTAACATTTTTGTATACACATTGTTTTTAATAATCTGTGGTGGTTGTGGTAGATAGTACCCACTTATTTGAAGTTTCCTTGTTAGACAATTATAACATTTTTATGCGCACTTCTTGCATTTTGCTTGCTTATATCACTGTTCTGTTCTTTACAATACGAGGTAATGTACAACTTTTTGACTTCATATGTATTTTAATAAAAAAATTGAATCGACTCGTCAGGAATGGCGAAATGTTGAACAAGAAGTTAATGATGAATTATTCCTGATTGAAGCTGAATGTAATGTGAATGGTATATAATCGAAGCCTATTAATGCGCACGATTATAATTATTTTCATAATGAATTTGAAAATAGGATCGATGAAAATATTTTTGAAGATTCAAATATGTGTGATCTCACAAGCAGTTCTTGTAATAGCTCCATTTCAGAAATTACTGATGAAACAGATACTTCTGTTCCTTTATGGTAGTAACTTATCCATAGCATAAAAATAAACTGTGGATATGAGATAAATATCCACAGAATGTATTTTTATGGACATATTCTAGTTGTCTATAACATGTCCATATGGATAAGTTATGGATGTCCATAACATGTCCATATAGATAAGTTCTGGATGTCCATAACATGTCCATATGGATGTCTATATTTTGTCCAGAGGATATCATTATGGACGCCGTATTGTGCCATATGGATAAGTTTGGGGCGTATTATGGACAAGATATAGTCAAATTTGGGGATGTCAGTTATGTCCCGAACTTGTCCATGATATCATATGGACATGTTCTGGACAAGTTTGTGCTGTCTGGGGGTGATATCGGAGTTCGTCAAAGAAGGGAGGAGAAGATTTTGCGATCCTTTCTTTCTTTTTTCTTACCTTTTTAGCACCAGAGTGCTATTAATTTCAACCTTGCTTTTTGTGTAGACACGATTTTGGTACAATTAGCGAGTCGAGTCACTTTTCAAATATGTTTGCCAAGATAACGTGGAGGGGTGGGGCGTTAATAAAATGTCGAAAGTCGCACAAGGTTTGCAATTTTTAATAAATGCTCGCTAAACTGGGTGCCAAAACGCGACAATTTATTATAAATATATTTTGAGTGTAGTTAGAAAACGCCTGGCGAATATTGTAAAATAGTTTTAGTAGGCGATTTAAATATAGATTTTAATTCCGAAGAAGTGTTTTATAGAACAGTGAAGACAAATACGGCACACATCATAGATTATGATACACTTTCCAAGGTTAACTTTCCAAATGGTATTTATAAAGGTGAAGTGTAGTTTGACTATGCCTGGCGAAAATTGTTAAACAGTTTTGGTAGGCGATTTTAATATAGATTTCTATTCCGAAAAAGTGTTTTATAGAACAAAGAAGGAAAACACGATACACTCATGGATTATGATGCTCATTCCAAACCGTATTTAAAATGTCTACAAGATATATTTGGAATATGCCTAAAGTTCGAATATGTCTGGTGAAGATTTTAAAACAGTATCAGTAGGCGATTTTAAGATGGATTTGGATTCCAAAGATGTGCTTTATGGTTCAAAAAAGAGTTGATTCTATTTTAACGCCCCTACTTTCGCCAACCTAAAAATTCCCCGCACTTTGGCGAGCTTTGAAGTCATGGGTTTCTAGGAGTTATGCACAAGTTTCAACGCTCCCTAAACAACTACATGAAAACTAAAGTGAGCAAATTAGTGATAAACGCACTAGTTAAGGAATTTGAAGACACTTAATTATTAAAACTACATTAATTGGCAACGCAAAATAAATAAAAATGTAACGGAATGCTGTATTTACAGGTTGTTCCAAATCGCCATTTTAATTCTAAATTACAATTGCCACATAAATACAAAAAATTGTCATGGTTGCTGTATATGTTTAATGATCGCGTTGGGGCGTTAAAGTAGAAATCAACTTAAGAAAGACAAACATGGCACACTCATGGATTATGATGCACATTCGAAATAATATTTAAAACGGTGAAGTAGTAATATACTTGGCGAAGATTGTAAAATAGTTTTAGTAGGCAATTTCAAGATAAATTTCGATTCCAAAGATGGGTTTTATAAAACAAGGAAGAAAAATACTGCTCACTCATGAATAATGAAACACTTTCCAACCTTATGGAATAAGGAAGAAAATAGGGACGATGCAAAAATTATGATACGCTTTTAATATATAGCACTTTGGTGCGTATTTAAAATCTGAAAGGGTTTCAGATTTTCTTCTGAAAAAAAAAAAAAATACATCTGAAACATATGTTCTGATTTTTTTTTTTTCTCTCTCTCTTTCAGACCTCGTACTCAAAATTCTAGTTGCATTATTGTAATGGAATAAATCTGTGAAACCAGCATATGTTTTGAAATAATAGAGAGAACTGAGTTGGCATTTCAGTCGGCTGTTACTTGAAATCGTTTTGCGTAGAACATCACAATTAATGCAGGTTTGTAGGTGGGAGCTTTTAGTTGGAAGATTCACATACACATCCATTTTTTGGAAGTGAAATTGGCTCTTTTTCATTGATTTCTCTGACGTGGATTTATAAGTGGAATTCTGGCCAGGCACACAAATCCGACATACAAACATAGAGCATTTCGACGGACTCCTCCTCTCTGCGATCGGTCGCCGTCTTGCGTGACAGCTTGGGGTTCTCGTAATGTATTTCAATGGGAAAAACCCGATTTTCAACATTCAAAAAAAGTATTAAATTTAATTTTTTGGATGATTGTAATGGATGGAATTTGTTAATCAGACCTTCGACTTTTGTGTCCCAGGTGGCGTTTAATATTTTAAAAAGCTTAACATATAATATTTTAATGATATTTCAAGCGACTTTTTCCGCTGGTACTGCGTTCAGAAAGACAGCATTATGTACGGGAATAAACACAACGTTTGTTTTAAGATTCGGCAGGTCATTCGGATTACTGTTTGTTTACAAATATCATTGCTGTGCATGCGAAATTTTCTGACGTTGTGAGATTTATGCAAGAATAAAGTTTTCTTTTTGAATTATAATTCATCGGATATTCTGTATGCCCTAGAAAACATCAAATTCCATTAATATTTATATTAAAGAAGTGTTTATTTAAATTTCTATTACGATATATTCAGATTGTTTTTCTTTTCTTTTATAAAAAATAAATGTACTGCTTGTTATTATTTATCATAGTGATCTTTTAAATATGTAAATGCCTGTAAAATAAGACCAGTTATCCCATTAATAAAATAGTGTAACATATGCATCGCATAACATATTTGTACATGTAATTAATCTAATACGTATGAATATGAATTAAAAAAATAATCCAATAAATGACGAAATTAAAGACGGACCAATTAATGTGTTCTTTACTTAGTTGCATAATTATTTAAATTGACAGTAAACATGAGTGCAAAATGTAAATTTATAATTCCATAAAGCTTCTGACTTTTTATTATAAGATGGAAAACATGTTTCGCAATGTTAGCTCATAAAACTGTACTAAACAATTCTACAATTACATTTTTGAATTTTGTTTCAAGTTAGAATCAGAACAGAAATCAAAAGCTGGAACTCTGACCCTGTATTTCTTTTTTCTGGGTGAATTTTTACATATTAGGCAAAGCTCATGAATACTTTGCTCCGAAGCCCAACACTAGTATGCATTAATTCATAAATTTTCCCCTTTTCAAGCACAAACTGATTTTAGCAGACACGACAAATCATATTCGCTTCACCTCGACCAGATTTGAGAGTCCTGAGACCACCAGAATTTGGGTGTTTTCTGTATAATGTTTATATTTCTTCCTGCTAA
Organism: Cheiracanthium punctorium; assembly: GCA_038373885.1. Taxonomy (NCBI): domain Eukaryota; kingdom Metazoa; phylum Arthropoda; class Arachnida; order Araneae; family Cheiracanthiidae; genus Cheiracanthium; species Cheiracanthium punctorium. The sequence continues at coordinate 212,091 of JAWZYV010011821.1, forward strand.
TTTCCGACTATTTAATTTTATATCACTGTTCTGTGAAATAATTATTATATGCGAAAATCTTTAAATTATTGTTATTTTAATTAAATGTGCTACCAACCCCATATTACAGGGGTTTGCAGTTCGCTACTGAGTATTAACATAAGAATATTAAGGCTCTAGCACCTTTTTTTGCCAGAAATTGCCGCTAGCCCTGGAGCAATTAAATGTTTTCTCATTGAAAAATTTCTTTCATTAATTTCCAAAAAGATACTTCTTGTATATAACCCGCATACAAAAATATCCCCAATCGGTAAAATGTGCTCCATATTTTGATGAGGTGATGAACAAAATTTGAGAATTATATCCTGAAAAGTGTCAAAGGTATGAAGATAATGAGTACTGACTTAAACTAATTTTCAGTAGCTCTTGAAAGGAAAAAAATCAGAATCACATTTTAAGGGTCATACAGATATTATGAAAGAATATTTTACATTCAAATTCAAGTATAGACCCCAGTCACCTTTGTTTATAGATATCCCTTAAGACGTTATATGATGAAAGGCTGAAATTTTGTACATCACCTCATTTGTGCATGGGGTACATTTTATTTTCTAGGAATTTTTTTGTAAGGTAGTTCTAAGAAATTTTAAAAAGTGTAACTCTGTGAAAATTAACAAGAGGCATTTTCTCTTAACATAGTCTTTTTTTTTAACCTTATTTTAAACATTTATTCAATTCACACTGCCTAATTATCTTTAATAGATAAAGAATTAAAGCATGTTATCACTTTCTAGGGGCACTGTACGTGTGTGTGTGTCTATACAATTTATAAACACTAATACTTTTACTTCCTTGTATGATGTACAAAGAAATAATGTGATCGCAAAAAGAATTCGGTATCCAGATTTTGACTACCTCTAAATTTACTGAGTTTTTGCTTGACTTCTCATTGTACACATGTATGTATGTTCATATAAATTCATGTACAAGCATTCTGACTGACAGCTAGACCATTTTGATCAGTGTTTCCTGGCGCCTGTACGCAGTAGCGGATTCAGGGGAGGGGCTTGGGGGCTTCAGCCCCCCCCAAAAGAGATTGCTAGAGAGTAACATTCTGCTTCATTACGCACTTTGAATATGTAAAGTGATCTTTTTTAATCACTTAGCCCCTCCCAAACAAATGTAAAAATCCTTTTTACATTTGTTTAGACTAAAATTTTGCTTTATTGTATATTTTCTTTGGGTGAAATAAGCTTTTATCAAAATTTAGCTCCTCCCAAAAGAGAATTTCTGGATCCGCCACTGCCTGTACGTACGTGTGTATGTAGGTAACTCACATATCTTAAAAAGTACGAGTCGTACAATGTTGAAATTTTATATTTAGGATTGTTGTAACATCTACATCCATACATTATATTTTATGGGCAGAAATTCATTAAAGTGTAATTTAGAGATATTAAGTTATTTCAAATAAATCAAAAATGATATATGTTGTTAAGGATTACAAAATGAATCTTGCCATCAAAAATGGTATCTTTATCATTTACAGTTCTACAGGAGCACTCAGAAAAATTCCAACAAATTACAGCCAATGGCAGTTTTAGAAACATTCATTCATTTCAAGCAGAATAACATCTTACCATATGGTTGGATAATGGTCCGGTGACGTTCAGCCACCTCCCTCAAAAACTGCGTTAAAAGTCACCAAACTTGGCAACTTTTGGTGTATATATGTATATATTTAATTTGCATATCTCAAAAACTATTAGTCGTAGATTGCTGAGATTTTATATATAAGATCGTTGTAACATCTAGTTGTACACCTAGATTTTTTATTCCAATCTACTGGAGAGTTTATTTACAGGACCACCCAAAAGAATTTTGGTACTTGCATGTATCCTTGCAGTCTGCCAAGATGAGCGATTTTTCGCTTTGATAAATCCAGGTTGCAGGAAATCATGATGGTTCCGAATACAATTGGCCAGGGGCGTAGCCAAGGGGGGGTTATGGGGGTCATAACCCCCCCCCCCCATGGGGAATTTTTTGCCATACAAAATGTATATTCTTCACTACATTATCACACACGCGTATACATATATATGAGTTTTAGTAGTCGTAACCCCCTCCCCCCAATCAAAAATTTCTGGCTACGCCCCTGCAATTGGCTACAGTTTGCCAGCACATTTTCCGAAAAAATAATTTTGGCACGAATGTCTATCAGGATAATATGCAACTACCAGAATTCCAATACATTAATGTCTATAGACATCTTCAAATAGTGACGTAGCCAGAAATTTTTCATGGGAGGGGTTACTATTGTAACTCACATATATGTATACATGTGTGTGGTGAGGGAGTGAAGAATATACATTTTGTATTGCAAAAATTTCAGGGTGTGTGTGTTGTGATCCCTTATTACCCCCCCCTCCCCTGGCTACGCCACTGTCTTCAATATATTATGTCTGTAGTCGTTCATTGTTTGGTCCATGCACAGAATCTCGTTATTTGTCATCCACCGTGTTGAGTTTTGCCAAAATATCGCTAATTTAACACCAAAAATAACTATGCATTTTGCATGACTCTAAAACTTTTAGCCGTAGAATGTTGAAATTTTGTATTTAGAACTATTGTAACATCTAACTGTGCTTTTGATTGCTGTGGACTGAGTAATTTATTTACAGGGTCACCCAAAAGACTTAAAATATATTAAGGGTCTATAGATACCTTCATTTCATTAAAAATCTGTGATGAATAACTGTTTCAGCTGTGACTGAAATCTCGCTATCGCAAGCTTATTGGCTTTTGTCAAAATATTGCCCAATTAAGTGAAACAAATCTTTAAAATTGAACTCAGCTTGGCGGTAAACTTTAGAATTGCAGTATTTTGTCTCTTTCAAATGAAATAAGTTTAGATGAAGTGCCCCGAAAATATTTCTGGTTTAATAGAGGTACAAGGAAGTCATGTGGTGTCCATATCAGATTTATTAGTTCAATGATTTGATTAAAAAAAAACAATCATAATAAAAGGAGTAGTATATAGAGTTTTACAGTTATATTCTTCCATGATGATTGTATGTAAGAGATTTTTTTTTCAACATCGTAAATTACAGTGTTACTTGAAAATATGTTTTCACATAATTTACACAGGAACCAGACTACATGCAAGCGATAGATATTAAAAAAATCAGATGTCAGTCAGCCAATTTAAATTACTTTAGAAGTTATTTACAAAAAAATTGAAAGAAAAAAAAAAGCATCATATTTGACTGCATAAAATGATTTAGGTTCTTGAATCTAAACAGCAGGTAAGAACAGTATTCATAGAAAAATTGCTACTGGCGTATTATCCCGGCACTCAAACAAGACAGGCGATTTCTCGCCAAGATAAATGCCAATCACATGAAATTATTAATGGTTTCAAATACGATTGGCAACAGTTTCCAGCACATTTGATGAAAAAATACTTTGTTGGAAATGACCACTGCAATAATACGTAAGTATCAAAAAATCTAAAAATCTTCAGAATAATTTCTAATCCTAATATCAGCTCCACGCAGAACAGAGTGGAAATAGTTTTAGGTAAAAGAATAAGGATTTATTTTAACGAAGTACAGTTTAACCATTTAATCATCTGTCCATGGACACGAGAACAACAACAGTATAACCTTGATTTCACGAAGTCAAAGAAACAACAGAAAGAATTGAGATAAGAAGGTGAAATGAAAGAGGGTGTCAGTTTAATAGAAAAAACACATTTATTCAAGATATTTAAGTTCCACTCCATACCTAATTTAGAATACTGCAAAAGAATAAAAAGGCTGGTAGCCAAGTTTAGTGATTTAAAAAAAGTAGATTCTATAGTTTTTTAGCATAAGCAACAATAAGTAATCATACATTAACACATCACATGCCAGTTTCAACATAAGAAACTTCCTGTTTTATTTATTTATTATTATTATTTTAATAAACCGACCACTTGTACAAAACTAGTTCTGTAAACAATGTATAAATTGACTTTTTAATCAAAATATGTTTTTAAAAATAATTAACAAACCAATTCTTTCATGTTTTCTATTGATTTATTCTTATGCATTTTATATGCACATTTAATAACAGAATCCACACCAGAAAGTGTTATCCATAGAAAGCATGCACTAAAATTCATGTCAATCTAAGGATAAACCTATCTAGTCATAGTTATAGCTTCAAATTATGTTGGAGACAAATTATCCATATATTTAAAAATCATGAAAAAATATCAGATCCTAAACTAGAAACAATATCTAATTTTGCAATTAGAGTTTAATTAGTGGCTGATAGCTTTAAAATTTCTTCCATATTTCTAAATAAATAATGTACATTATTTCGTGCACAGTCGTGGATCGCTGTCTAAACTGAAACGCCTGTTGCTTGCTATTCTGCAGTTTGTTTACATTCTTCACAGTGGGGCTGCGTTCGTAATCCGAAAACCCAATGAACCTCTTCAGATTACACGTAGTTTATACGGATTACTGAGATTGCTAAATTGTACATTTAGGTAAAGAAATAGCATGCACAGAACGATGCGCGAAGCTGTCACTCAGCTGACGTCAGAGATACGTCACGTCGAAATGCTCTATTGATTTCTTCTTTCTAGGGACTGTGGAGTGGGCGGTTGTCCCCTCCTCCACCTCCCTTTCATTCGGTCTAGGCATAGAAATCATAGGAAATGGAATAATTATGAAACTTGATTTCGAATTCGAAATTTTTTAATTACGAAAAGAAACGAAAAAAAAAATCTCCTGTCAATTTGATATGTTTATTTCAGACATGCGGGTGTGGTGGTGGTGGTGGGGGGGGGACTTTTATGTGTAAAACTACACATCAAAACAATGGACTGACCTGAGAAATTGTCATAAAGATTTCACAGGGCATCAACAACACCCTCTAGATAACACATCACTTGATGTGATGTCATATTGTGACGTCATACTATGACGTCATACTGTGACGTCACCTTTGCGACTTTTTGCTACTTTTCTCTCAACCTCTTGCGATATTTGTCCAAAACTTTCTGGCAACACTGCGTACTAGTCCGTGCTTTTGCTTGTGGTTGCGGGCGATGCAATATTTTGGTCTGGAAAAGTGGTGATCTTATCTTAGAAATAGAAAAGCAAATTCATTTTTATGCTGTTTTGATAATATTAACGCTTATGCTTTAATTTACAGATCTTGCACTATTCTTCGTATATATCTGAAAGGAGTGAAAGGATCATGGCGTTTTTAAGATATGCTGTGAATGCATTGTCTAATACTCTTTTGAAAGTGGCAGAAGTTCAAAAAACGCTGAAATTGGTAAGAAGATTAAACATCTACACTACTATGATGGTTTCTTTTTCTTTCTTTCTTCTATTTGGTAATATCTTCCATAAATGAATTATAACTGAATCGCTCCCGATACGAAGCCAAGCAGTGCTACTAAGAATATATTCTGAATATATCACAATTGCATTATATATATATGAAGTGGAATATTTCCGATAACATCTCTTATGCTCTTCTGGCTTCGCGGCTATATAAAGTCGTCGGTAAAATCATACAAGCCGGTGCCCACCCCATGTAAACATGGCGACAGTCGCTGGAGCTTGGCGACTGTCGCCATGTTTACTAGTCATTCTAGGCAACCAGTGGTCCGTTTTTAACTAAAAAACCCCAGTGGATTCAGCAACCTAGTTGTACAGCTATCTAAACTAGGCAACCAGTGGTCTGTTTTTAACTAAAAAAACCTCAGCGGATTCAGCAACCTAGTTGTACAGCTATGTAAACTATGCAACCAGTGGACCGTTTTTAACTAAAAAAAAAAAAACAACAGTGAACTAAGCAACCTAGTTGTACAGCTAATGTAAACTGGGCAAACACTGGCCCGTTTTCAACTCAAAAAAACATCGGTGGATTAAACAACCTAGTTGTACACCTCTTATAAAGTCAGTATGATTAGAATAGCACGTAAATAGCACTTACGAAAACATAAACACTTCAAATATCAATTTAAAATTCACATTAAAAACCTTAAACATTGCAAAGATTCGTTAAAAAAGAGCACTTACCTCTATTTTTTTTTTTTTTTAAATAACCGCTCAGAAATGTCCCCAACACCCACCGGCTTATAACGTACTATATTTCTAACAAACACACACAAATTCTTTTCTTATATTAACATAACACATTTCATTCCCTTCCATCAATAACGCAAACAATTTCAAATTCCCAAACCTGACGAAACACGTATTCTTTATGGTTGCCAGTCACAACTACCACCGGCAGTTGGCGGTGCATCGCTCACTCTCGCGTCAGATTGTTCGCCAATGATTTGTAAACAAACCATTGATATGTAAACAAAGCACCGTATACGGAATATAGTCCAAGTCGTCAATTATTGCAAGAGTCAGAGCCTTATTATCGCATGGGCAAATCGGGACTTTGCCCAGGGCCCCCGGCTCGAAAGGGCCCCCAATATCAAATGTTGTTCTGAAATAGTCTTTTTTATATCAAAATTTTATGAAAAATAAAACAAATTTCATAGATAGGGGCCCCCAAATTCATCAATGCCCGGGGCCCCTGTTGGTCATAACCAGGCTCTGGCAAGAGTACATAAATATTAACGGGAATGTATAAATCGGTGCTTATAACCACTACGACGGAGGGGGCTAAAGCTATAAAGTTAATGTGAAAAGCTTTAAAAATTGATAATTGTCACTAATGAGTTTATTTTTTGGCGCACCGTCAATATACATTCAACCGTGATTTTTGGCGCCAAAATGCCGTTTCTGATGGCTCAAAAAAAAAAAAAAGCCTTAAAATCGTGTATCTAAAATAATTTAGGGTTAAGAATCTAAACAAAATTAATTTCAAAAAGATTAACTAACACTTGGTTTTTTCGAAACTTTATAGAAAGTATATTTAAAAATATTTGAAACAGAATTTAACAAAAGTTCAGAAAAAGGCCAAAGATTTTGTGAAGCCATTTGCCTGTGCAAGCTTTGCACAGTTACTGGAGTGAGGCACAAGGAGCCTCTTCATGTGTCACTCCACAGTGTGTAATATAAGGGTTTATGTCAAAAACTGCAGTATTGTTCGATTCTGTCTGCCCAAACATTACAAATAATTGATTTTCCCGCATATGGCACATGTTTATGCCTCGTGTTAATGCATATGTGGTTTTTTAAATTTTAGTATAATACTCTTTCCCCTCCCCCCCAAAACCAATAGTAACCCTCCCTTCTAACATTCCCTTCCCAAACAAATGAAAATGCATCAAAAGTACTCTTATTCTTTCTCAATCTCACACTTCCACTGCACTTTGTGCAAATTATATTCATTTTCAATAACCCCATCTCCTACAAAATATCCATACACTCTGGATTTATCGACAAATAACTCATTAAAATATTATATTTGCTACCCCCCTTCTTTCTGCACTTGTGTTTATTACCTGACAACTTCAAGTTAAATATTCCTCAAAAATACCCTGAAATTTCTCAACCACATTGCTGACACTCTCATAATTACATGTGGCCTTCGAGGCCATACTAAAAATATTCAATTTCTTAAGAATACACTCCAAATAAGTTATAAAAGGATGACAATACCTGCATACAATCACAATAGAATTCGGTCACCTTACTACCTCTAAGACAGAAGCAAAAATGACATGCAAGCTTGCACTTTTGTCCGCAGTCAGTGCAGCATCGCGACCTGCAAGAGCTGGCCCGGCCTGCAGGCCGGGTACAGGTACAGTCAACTCCCGTTAATCCGCGACTCTATAATCCGCGAACGCCTGTAATCCGCGATATGTTTCAAATGTAAACAAACTTGTTTGTTTACATTTTGAGCAGCATTTGACTGGTAGTATTACTGTTATAGAAGTTATTTGATTGGCTGAATCTTATAAAGACTTTTATTAATGATTTTCTACAGGTATTTAAAGTAAATAATTTCATATATTTGAGCATATTATCATGTAATTAAACATACAGAAACTTATATCCTAAGTTGCATGTGTTCAGTGAATGGATGTAAATAACGAACTCCGAAGCAATGCACTGTCCAATCACATCGCTTTACTCTTTTCCTGAATGAAAAAAAAAAAAAAAATGAAAATGTTTGCTCTATGAGAGAGAAAAACAGGCGAGACGATCCTAAAGATTGACCGTTGCAATTAAAATTGGGTGAAAATATGTAACATGTTTAACTTTAAACGCAAACCGCGATTTGGCAGACGACACAACAGTTGCGCAATTTTCCGATTCTCCCCCTACTTCACCTTTTGATCTTCTGTCTAGCGATTTATTATGCAACAAAAACTTTCTCCACATAACTGTAGTTCTGTAGGAAGAAAGAAAGAAAAGCATAAACAGACCACATGGCCTTTCTCTTTGTTTACATTTAACTGCCGGAGGAGCACATGCAGAAATAATGAATCATCAGCACTTGAAATGTAATGCACGTGTGCGTGTGAAGAGGATAGCATTCTTTTCCTCTTTAGAGCTTATATAATAGCATAGAATATTTTTACATAACGAGAAACCAAAAATTACCTCGCAAGATCTGAAATTAATGTAATACTGAGATAACAAATATACAAATGATGCACCGCATGCCTCCCCCCCCCTCCGTTAGCGACCAGTGAAATTCCTCTCTTTCTGATTGAGCTTGTTTATTTTATAATAGATATATATTTAGTTAAAAACGGTCTTTTAAAGAAATTAAAAACAACAACAACTTCCCTTTAAAAAAAAGAATGTTTGTTGAAAAACTTCCGGATTTGGGGTCCCTTTAAACATTTTGCAAAAGCAATCATTTGCCAGTGACAAAGAGTTACTGACAATTAGAAGGCTTCAAGACAAAATTTCTGAAGAAAAATTAAAATCTCTTAAAAAAATTACAATCACTGCAATGTGTGAAAAAATGAAAAATAAATAAAAATTTAGAGAGAATTTATTCTTTTAATTTTGTATTAGTAATTGTATTTAATATTAAAAATAGTGTTTTAGTTCAGCAGTATAAATATTTTCTTTCATCTGTCCTTTAGAATTCTCTAAATTTAATTGTATTATTTATTGTATTTATATTGACAATTAACTGTGTTTTTATTCAATAGCATATGCATTTTCTTTCATCATTTCCTATTTGTTTACTGTAAATTGACTATAATTTAAAGGGAAATTCTAAATGTAAAAATGTAAACAAAAAAAATGACCTATAATCTGCACAACCCTTGGTCCCAGTGAGTGCGGATTAGAGGGAGTTGACTGTACTGGAATAATAAATGTGTTGTCAATGGGCCGGGCCAGACTCGTGTCTAATTTTTTTTCCCTACCCTTTCTGCAACCAGCAAAAAAAAAAAAAAAAAAAAAAAAAGCATTTTTAGAAATTGGCTTCTGTAGGTAATAAATTATGGAATTGTAGGGCTATTACTCTGTTTACTTTCAAAGACTGATGTGGGAAAGTATTCAAATTTTGTTGCACTTAGAAAAAGATGTCATAGCCGTCTGTTTTCCTTTTGTATACCATTAGTGCCGCCTATCATGGCACCAGACCGAGCTGATACAGCTGTGCTCCGATTCCAGGTCGACTAGAGATTTTCACATTATTCTACTTTATGAATTAACATCAAATTAAAAATATTCCACTTTTCGGAATATATATGCATATAAATGGTGGTTATTTTATTATTAGTATTAATTTAATGAAGTAGTTAACATTAATAACTTAATATAAAATGCCTGAAAAATATTAATTTATCGATCTATTTGCTCGTCTTCATATTTTTTAAAATTTCTGGAATTTTTGAATGTTTGTTCCTCAATTATGGGCCCGTACGGGCCGGGCCGTGATGTTTGTTTCAAATGTGTTACGTGCCCGGGCCGGGCCTACACATTCAAGAATCTTCGGGCTCGGGATGCAATTTTCAGGCCAGTGCAGGTCTCTAGTGCAGCCCTGTCACCAGGGCCCAACTATAACATGATTGTGCCCAGGGACTTTTCAAATTATGGGCCCCTATATGAGATGCGTAGGCAGGAAAATTTTTTCGGTGAGGGGGGGATATGAACTTTTATGCATATAAATAGACGGAATTTCTGCAATGTTAACAACCTCGTATTTTTCTTATGATTACATTATTTGTTACGTAAATAAATTGTTTAGCCATTTTATAACTTTAGTTGTATAATACAAAATGTGGATTTGATAATCTGGGACTTACCTAATATTGAAAAGGGCGTGGCTGATTTTCTCCAAGAAAAGGAAATATTGCACAAGAAAAGATTTTGCTCAAATAATCATGACATTGATATTGTAAAATTCATGTCTCTGATCTAGAATTGTATTGCACCTATTCATATACATTGTTATAGTTAATAAAATATGTTAGTATGCTAAGAATGGCAACCTTGTATCTACTTTTTATGTTTACCTTATCATTTTGTTTATTTTAATGGCGACAGGTGCAAATAATTTAACCTGGCAAATTTGGTGATGAGTGGTGTTATCTAAATGGAAAAGTACCCGAAATTGTTTAACCACACATGAATTTTCAGCTTGATGCATATAAATAGTAGTATAATAGACATAGAATGACTATAGATTGTATAATACACATTTAATACATTCTACCAGAAAGCATTTCACATTGCCATAAAGAATAAATTTTGTAATTCCTCAAAAGAAGTTATAAGTTTCACATCTTTTTAAAAAAACCATCTCAAGTTATTTGCTTTTATAACAAATTAAAAAAAAAACAAAATTCTTACATTCAGCTCTGAAATTCAAACACCTATGAACAGCAAATCTCTCATGATAATTTTTAGATGTAAACACTGAAATTTATTAAGGGGTAAATTACACTGTGAAATTCAAACAGCAGTGAATGAATTTTAACCACAAGTATTTTTAAGGAGAGTTAGTGTTTGCTTTCGTGAATGCAGGGCATGCCCAGACACTTATAAGACCAATAAGAAAAAACCATCTTTACACAGACTTTAAATTTACTATTATGAAGAAACAATATTTACAAGAGAATGTCGAAAAGTTGCAAGGTTAGGCTTTAGGCTAAAGCTCGGTTTTATATTGCATAAAAGCATAAGTACCGAAGCTGCTCGATTTTAGAAGGGGTACTTAGAAAAGAAAAAGGTGCACCTTCGATATACCCCCTACCTTGATTTTTGGTGACTTTTTTTTGGCGCCAACGCCGAAAACGAAGCCAAAAACGAAAGAGAAGTGGCCAAAAATGCCGTTTTCGACGGTGCGAAAAATAAAAAAATGGCCGTGAAACCACTTCCGAAAGCGGAAAAACTGTAAGAATTAGATTTCCACAAAAAAATTTAGGGTCAAAATGTAAAAATGGCCGTGAAGCAACGTTTTCAGAACCGAAAAAAACTATGAGAATTAGAAAAATTCTACAAAAAATTTAGGGTTAAGAATGTAAACAACAATAAAATCAAGAAAATTTAAGAATTCATGAACGTAGAATTCGCGTTTTCGAACAAGAAATTAGAAATAGAAAAATTGTAGAAATAATTAAGGGTTAGGAATCTAAACAGGAATAAATTCAAGGAAATTTATTGATTGGACACAGGACAGGAAATTGATGGACACAGAAATCGCGTTTTCTAGCAAGAATTTAGGGTTAAAAATTTGAAAAAACCTAAATTTCACAAATAATGGGATTTTTATGTGAGGCCCCTCAACCCCCCCGTTTTTTTTTTTTTTTTTACGAAAAAGGTAGTCGAGAAAACTGGAAAAATAAGATTATCGAGTAGAGCATTTTAAGAAAAAAGCCAAAAACTGTGAAGCCATTCGCTTGTACAAATAGTGCAGTTACCACGATGTATAACGCGAAACAATATTATACGTTAGCAAAAATATCTCGGAGAGGTTAAGCTCACACTCCGAAAGGATGTCTCCCTCAAAAAATCCAAAAACTTCTCCTGGTCCACTAACCAATAGCTCATAACAAAAATTATATTAGCTACACCTTTCTTCCCACATGTGGGATTTTTATCAGACCACTTTAACGCTAAATTTTGTTCAAAAATACCCTGATAATTTTCAATTACATTAGCTACGGAGGTTCTTAAAAAATCTTAAAATCCTAACCAAAAATATAAAAAAAAGTACAGTAAAATATCAAAAGATCACAGTACCTTTACAGAAGCGCTTTCGGTCAACTTACTACCTCTCTCTAAAAATGTGAAAAAAAAGTTCTCACAAGCTTCCACGTGGAGGAGCTATTGCATCATGGTGCTCTGTCATTGGCCAGCCGGCCTAGGTTGCCATAAATAGCCTCCCCCCATTCTCGCCAACGAAATTCGTTTGGGAAACCAGAAAATCCCTTTTATCGCCAAGCTTGGCGCAAAAAACGTAATCTTTGGCACGAAAAAAAGGTAGGGGGTATATCGAAGCTTAGCCAAGAAAGGTGCTACACTAGCTACTAAGCATGAAATGTTATATAATTGTAAATAGTGCATATTTATTTAATAATTAATGGCTTTTTGCGAGATTTTTTGAAAGCGAATTCATCAATAACATCATTGAAATCTAATTGAGATGTTAAGTCACTCTCAATTTGCAAAATACTTAGAGCAGCTAAATTATCCTGCTTTATTGATGAACGTAATCTGTTTTTTACCCTTCTCAAAACAGAAAAAAAACGTTCACTTGTGCAGTTCGAAATTGGCATTGTTAATAATATTTGTAAAGCAGTATCCACATTTGGAAAAGTGTGTGCAATATTTTGTGATCTTATTATTTCCAATTTTTCACCTCCACTCATTTCTTGTGAGCAGAAATGAGAAAACTGGTTCATTTCATCTACAAAATCATCATCAATATCTTCACTGTATAAGGCATGAAATTTTTTTGCATCTTTTTTTAAGCTTTCTTCAGAGCAACTTTTCATTAAGAAACCAAAACGAGTTTCTATTTCAGAGTAGGCTGCCTTACTCTTATGAAGTTCAGATAATAGTGCATCACAAATCACATAAAAACACTGAATTTTAAATGCTTCTCGGCCTGTCAAAACCACACTATCATTTTGGCTTTTATCAAGAAACCTGTTCTTTGGTAGCCTAATTTTCCTTTTGAGCTCAATCTTTTTCGACTAACTTTGTTGCCTCATCCTCATATTGTTCAAAATTGTCTCGTACTGACTGTACAAAATTGATCAGTGATTCAAATAAGGGTTTCAGTACGGATATGTTAGCAGTTGCTAACATGAGTAGTTTTGTTACTACTATTTAAACGCTGTAAAATAGTATTCCAAACAACAAGCAAAAGAGCAGTTTCAAAATTTTCAAGCTTTTTTCTTAAAGCTCTTGCTTTATGCTTGATGGCTATGTTTTCAGTTTCATTCGTTTCTATTAGTTGCAAAGCCTCTACAATCTGGTGGTAATTGATTTTGAGAGACTTTGTAGCATCTGCAGCAGCAGACCATCTAGTTGAACAAACAGGCTTTAAAATTAATGCGCCATCTAACTTTGAAGATAAAACTTCCCATCTGTGTGTTGAACTCTAAAAAAATACATATATGCTCTGTACCAGTCCAAAAAATGAAGCTGCCTTTTCACAACATTCAACTGAGTTATGTCCTACCAGATTTAAAGAATGGGAAGAACAGGGTGTATATTCTGCTAGTGGACTCAATTTCTTCATTTGAGATCGAAGTCCAGAATATTTCCCCGACATGTTGCTTGCATTATCATACGACTGTCTACGACAGTTTCTGATATTGAGATTCAGGTTCTCTAGCAAACCTGTAACATTATACGTTAAATGATCTGACGTATGAGTATGTATATGAAGAAATTTAATAAACCTCTCAACAGGTTTCCCAGCTTCATTTACATACCTTAATATAACAGCTAACTGATCATTGTGGACAATGTCAGGCATTGAATCAATTATTAATCCAAAATATTTGGATTTTTTTACTTCGGCTACAATAGTATCTAGTAGCTTTTCACCCATGATTTCAATAATTTCTGCAACCAGTGTTGAAGATAAATAATTGACATTTCCAGTGCCAGGATTACCATACTTGGTTAAATGCTCAGCAATAAATGGATCAAATTGTCCAAGTAACTCGAGCAAACCTCGATAATTTCCATTATGTGCAGAACCTAAAGTTTCATCCTTTCCATAGAAAGCCAAGCCACGTTGAGAAAGAAATTTAATACAAGACACAACTCTTTTTACCACATTTTTCCAGTACAAGCAGTTCGCTTGACATTCTTCAACCATCTTACAATCAATACGCGATACTGTTGACAAACGTTTGGGAAAAACAAAGTACTGAATTTCGGTGAGTTACAGAATTTTCATGCTCCTGCAATCTTTCTGATGTATTTTTCCAATAGGAAAAACCACCTTCACACAAAGCTCGGGTGCTGGTACTAAAAAGTTTGAAAGATAGCAAAATACAGCCTTTTTCACTGGAGAATAAATAAGCCATTCTCGTTTAACAGGTTCGTTGTTCTTCTATAAAAATTACTTTAGCAAAGCAATCGGCATTTTTCTTTAATAACACATTTAGCAGAGTTGATTTCTTCAATGTTTTTATTAGGCTTATTGCATATAAAATACTCACGAAATTGATCATTAATTTGACTAGGCCAAAGCGCAATAACTTTGCCGCATGCAAATAAAACTCGCCCTGATCATTGTTTTCTGTTATATCAGAAATTAAAACACTATCACTTGAAGGCTGAACTGCAAGATCGTTAATTTCTCCTTGGGGCATAGTGTTGCTGAAATGTTCAGAATCCTCATTGATGTCATTTTTACTATTTTCCACCAAAATGATTGTTTCACTCTCTGGATCCTCATTAATTTCATTACTATTTTCCACAAAACAGATTTTTTGACTCAGTTCTGAAACCTGCTTTTCACTACTGTTTTCCACCAAAGAGGTTTTTTGAATCTCTTCTAAGTCCTTGTGATCCTGTGACAATATTTGAACATATTTTTTTATTGCACCTTCAGAAGCTTTCAGCTGAGCTGCTCAACCTTTCTCCGCCTCTTTTGCGCTCCTGATGGCTGTTTGCCCATAGTAAACTTTAACAGTGACAATTCAATTACTAGGAACAAAAAATAAATTACCAAATAAAAAAGATAACGATAAAAAAAATTTAAATTATATATTAAAACTAATGATCACTAGATGCATGCACAAGCACGTGCATGAAGCGAAAGCATGAGCGAAAGTAAACAAACGTAGCAGTAGCAAGATGTTGCCAAAGCAGAATTACCAAGAAAGAAGTTTTAATAGAAACCATGGTGACAACTATCTTCGGATGCTTTCCCCATGGATCACCGAGCCATGGACAGAGTGGAGCGCGATATAACGTCACAAAACTAGCAGTGATGCTTTAAAAAAAAAACAAATTGGTGAACAAATTGCATTCATTTACTACTTCGCTCGCTCATCAAGTGAAATTAAGTGGACGTTTTGGTTTAAAATTTACCAATATAAAGATGAAGATTTGTAAATTTTTCCTCGGAGAAAAATTTTGGGGCCCCTACCTGCATGCAGTGCCAGGGGCACGAACCACGAGTGCCCGTGCGATAATCAGGGCTGCCTGTCCCATCCTCATTGGTACAGGTGTTTGTTCTGTTGAGTCTCTAGTTTCCAAATGTTCAGGATTATCACCAATGTCATCAATAGGAAACATCAAAGGAGGCTGATCTTCCTGAGACGTTCTACTTTCTGATGAATCGTGCCTTACAAGAGTAGGGTTGTTGTACTCAGAAGTTTGTATATTAACAGAGTTGACTGTTTGTCTTGGTTCCCTTGACGGGTCATCGTCTGGGTCACCAATATAGAGGGAGTGTGTTCTACGCTTCTTACTATGTGAAGAATAAAGAAAACATTGGATGTAGAGTCTGTTGTGAAATAAAAACTTAACAAAATTTATTTAGGATGAATTGAGCATGTGAGCTCTATGCTGCTCCAAAGCCGCTGAAAGGAACACTGTCACACACGAGGGATTTTTCGGTATTTTTCAACAGTGATGCTAAGATAATTGAACTGGGTTAGGTCATAAATACGCTCAAAGTTAGCTGTTTCCCTGATGGTTGCAATGCAGTTGGGAAGGAACTTTTTGTCGCTTGCCCTGATGAAGGCAATTTGAATGGGGTCGAACCCGTTTGTTATTAGAAACTCCTCAATGAGAGGCTTAGGAGTATTAACTGGGATGCCCTTTAGGAGCACTTTAACAGGTCTTTCTTTCTTGGGGTCGAAAGTTTGACACCCAATTTCTTTTTCTCGGAGGTAGCGTTGCACCTCCCTGAAGTGTTCGTCATTTCTGAGCTGTATCAGGTACATTTGTCCTGTGTATTTGCATGAGATGGAATACCCTGTTATCTTGGATAATTCCCTGCAGTGTTCAGGGTAAGTTCCGTCAGGGAATTCACAGAAGAATCTGTGTTTACTTCCCTGAGCGGTAGTCGTGTCGTCTGGGCTATTTTCGTTCTGAGTGCTGCTGTGTATTTCTCCATGTGCGGGTGTTTGAATTTCATCCTCGCATTCGGTAAGCATGTCCTCTGGTTGTTCTATGTTTTCACCTTCCGGTGGAAAATTGTCCTCATCGTCATCGGACGAATCGGAGTTTTCGTATCTGTTGTTTTTGAGTGTTCGCCAGAAAGTCGCCTTTTCCGTAGGGACTGTGAACCAATTAACTCCACTTGCATGGCTTGGAGGTGCGTCTGGAAAAGGCCGTAGAAGGGCGATAGCCCTAGTGCTTTCATAGTAGGGTTTTCTACGAGTGCATGTAAGCTCTCCTCGATGCCAGGGATATCCGTCCTCACGTTTGGCCGGCTGGCTAACTGTGAGTCTGCGAATCTTAAATAATCCGAAATATACCCGTAAAGATCCGGGTGGATGTCGGACTGAGCGTGTTTCTGGGTGAATAAATCGTGAAAGGGAGAAGATCCTTCCATGTCTGGTGGTGAGGCAGGTAAGTAAAGGGATACGTACTGATCGGCTGGCAAGGCCGATGAAAACAAGGGACGGGGGCACTACGCCGCTACTTGTCAGTTTCTTACCCCCTGGAGCACTGGTGGGCAGACGTAGGCAACGCGGGGCATAAGGGGACAGCACCGGGGACAGTGCTGTGGCCAAGAGAATTCGGGATCGCCACCCGCGTAGGAGACGCGGTGCACACAGATCTTGGGATCGCCGCCCGCAACTTTGGTTGCCTTCCAACTACTATTTCGGCTCCGAAAAGAGCCGGTCGGTTTCCAAAAGCTGCAGTGAGTCAGTCGGAGGAGAGAGGCGGGGTGGGAAGTCCGGAGAACTCTGTCGAGCAGGTGATTGATGCCGTGACTAACCCGTATGGGCAGGAACGGTGCGGTGAGAAGAAGTCCGGAGCAGTAAAGAGGGCATGGGGCACCGGGTGCTATGGACCACAGGAAAAATTTCTAAAAATAAATTAATGTAGTGCATTTTTTAACATAAAATTGTATTAATTTTTTTTATTCATGGTTTTAACTCATAAAACATAATATTAACAAATATTGAAGTTGGCGATACACCAAAATATATTTGTGTCACTGAAAGTCTGTTGTATTCTTGTGACACTTAAATAATGCAAAATCATAAGCTAATTTTCTCGTCATTTTTAATGAAAGTCCAAAGTGTATTCTAGCACCATCTATTATATAGTTTTCCAGCATTTCTTCCTGAAAAAATATCTGCCTATGTATATAATTTGGGGTAAATCTAATGGTTAACTTATTACCATTTTCTACTTCCATTAATTTAGATTCTTTATACTTTTGTATATAACGTATATGTGGATGCGGTGTGGTAGTGCTTGGAGGGGTTGAAATGCACAAATGCTGCTGTGAAGTATAAAACTGAACTCTTGGACCAATTAACCTGCTTGCCGATGATTCGTTGCTCTTGAATTCGATTAGAAATTTAGTGGGTGCTGAAGACAACTGATGATCTGCATGTATTTCCATAGGGCTATCTTGAGAATATTCTAAAGCTACACTTGACTCTGTCTTGTCTAAATTCACAGAGATGTTTTGTAAAGAGCCATGTAATGTCAATCGTACAGGTGTTTGTTCTGTTGAGTCTCTAGTTTCCAAATGTTCAGGATTATCACCAATGTCATCAATAGGAAACATCAAAGGAGGCTGATCTTCCTGAGACGTTCTACTTTCTGATGAATCGTGCCTTACAAGAGTAGGGTTGTTGTACTCAGAAGTTTGTTTATTAACAGAGTTGACTGTTTGTCTTGGTTCCCTTGACAGGTCATTGTCTGGGTCACCAATATAGAGGGAGTGTTTTCTACGCTCCTTACTATGTGAAGAATAAAGAAAACATTGTATGTAGAGTCTGTCGTGAAATAAAAACTTAACAAAATTTATTTAGGATGAATTGAGCATGTGAGCTCTATGCTGCTCCAAAGCCGCTGAAAGGAACACTGTCACACACGAGGGATTTTTCGGTATTTTTCAACAGTGATGCTAAGATAATTGAACTGGGTTTGGTCATAAATACGCTCAAAGTTAGCTTTTTCCCTGATGGTTGCAATGCAGTTGGGAAGGAACTTTTTGTCGCTTGCCCTGATGAAGGCAATTTGAATGAGGTCGAACCCCTTTGTGATTAGAAACTCCTCAATGAGAGGCTTGGGAGTATTAACTGGGATGCCCTTTAGGAGTACTTTAACGGGTCTTTCTTTCTTGGGGTCGAAAGTTTGACACCCAATTTCTTTTTCTCGGAGGTAGTGTTGCACCTCCCTGAAGTGTTCGTCATTTCTGAGCTGTATCAGGTACATTCTTCCTGTGTATTTGCATGAGATGGAATACCCTATGATCTTGGATAATTCCCTGCCATGTTCAGGGTAAGTTCCGTCAGGGAATTCACAGAAGAATCTGTGTTTACTTCCCTGAGCGGTAGTCGTGTCGTCTAGGCTATTTTCGTTCTGAGTGCTGCTGTGTATTTCTCCGGCTGCGTGTGTTTGAATTTCATCCTTGCATTCGGTAAGCATGTCCTCTGGTTGTTCTATGTTTTCACCTTCCGATTGAAAATTGTCCTCATCGTCATCGGACGAATCGGTACTAGAATCGGAGTTTTCGTATCTGTTGTTTTTGAGTGTTCGCTGGAAAGTCGCCTTTTCCGTAGGGACTGTGAACCAACTAACTCCACTTGCATGGTTTGGAGGTGCATCTGGAAAGGGCCGTAGAAGGGCGATAGCCCTAGTGCTTTCATAGTAGGGTTTTCTATGAGTGCATGTAAGCTCTCCTCGATGCCAGGGATATCCGTCCTCACGTTTGGCCGGCTGGCTAACTGTGAGTCTGCGAATCTTAAATAATCCGAAATATACCCGTAAAGGTCCGGGTGGATGTCGGACTGAGTGTATTTCTGGGTGAATAAATCGTGAAAGGGAGAAGATCCTTCCATGTCTGGTGGTGAGGCAGGTAAGTAAAGGGATACTTACTGATCGGCTGGCAAGGCCGATGAAAACAAGGGACGGGGGCACTACGCCGCTACTTGTCAGTTTCTTACCCCCTGGAGCACTGGTGGGCAGACGTAGGCAACGCGGGGCATAAGGGGACAGCACCGTGGACAGTGCTGTGGCCAAGAGAATTCGGGATCGCCACCCGCGTAGGAGACGCGGTGCACACAGATCTTGGGATCGCCGCCCGCAACTTTGGTTGCCTATTTCGGCTCCGAAAAGAGCCGGTCGGTTTCCAAAAGCTGCAGTGAGTCAGTCGGAGGAGAGAGGCGGGGTGGGAAGTCCGGAGAACTCTGTCGAGCAGGTGATTGATGCCGTGACTAACCCGTATGGGCAGGAACGGTGCGGTGAGAAGAAGTCCGGAGCAGTAAAGAGGGCATGGGGCACCGGGTGCTATGGACCACAGGAAAAATTTCTAAAAATAAATTAATGTAGTGCATTTTTTAACATAAAATTGTATTAATTTTTTTTATTCATGGTTTTAACTCATAAAACATAATATTAACAAATATTGATGTTGGCGATACACCAAAATATATTTGTGTCACTGAAAGTCTGTTGTATTCTTGTGACACTTAAATAATGCAAAATCATAAGCTAATTTTCTCGTCATTTTTAATGAAAGTCCAAAGTGTATTCTAGCACCATCTATTATATAGTTTTCCAGCATTTCTTCCTGAAAAAATATCTGCCTATGTATATAATTTGGGGTAAATCTAATGGTTAACTTATTACCATTTTCTACTTCCATTAATTTAGATTCTTTATACTTTTGTATATAACGTATATGTGGATGCGGTGTGGTAGTGCTTGGAGGGGCTGAAATGCACAAATGCTGCTGTGAAGTATAAAACTGAACTCTTGGACCAATTAACCTGCTTGGCGATGATTCGTTGCTCTTGAATTCGGTTAGAAATTTAGTGGGTGCTGAAGACAACTGATGATCTGCATGTATTTCCATAGGGCTATCTTGAGAATATTCTAAAGCTACACTTGACTCTGTCTTGTCTAAATTCACAGAGATGTTTTGTAAAGTGCCATGTAATGTCAATCGTACAGGTGTTTGTTCTGTTGAGTCTCTAGTTTCCAAATGTTCAGGATTATCACCAATGTCATCAATAGGAAACATCAAAGGAGGCTGATCTTCCTGAGACGTTCTACTTTCTGATGAATCGTGCCTTACAAGAGTAGGGTTGTTGTACTCAGAAGTTTGTATATTAACAGAGTTGACTGTTTGTCTTGGTTCCCTTGACGGGTCATTGTCTGGGTCACCAATATAGAGGGAGTGTGTTCTACGCTCCTTACTATGTGAAGAATAAAGAAAACATTGTATGTAGAGTCTGTCGTGAAATAAAAACTTAACAAAATTTATTTAGGATGAATTGAGCATGTGAGCTCTATGCTGCTCCAAAGCCGGTGAAAGGAACACTGTCACACACGAGGGAGTTTTCATTATTTTTCAACAGTGATGCTAAGATAATTGAACTGGGTTTGGTCATAAATACGCTCAAAGTTAGCTGTTTCCCTGATGGTTGCAATGCAGTTGGGAAGGAACTTTTTGTTGCTTGCCCTGATGAAGGCAATTTGAATGAGGTCGAACCCGTTTGTGATTAGAAACTCCTCAATGAGAGGCTTGGGAGTATTAACTGGGATGCCCTTTAGGAGGACTTTAACGGGTCTTTCTTTCTTGGGGTCGAAAGTTTGACACCCAATTTCTTTTTCTCGGAGGTAGCGTTGCACCTCCCTGAAGTGTTCGTCATTTCTGAGCTGTATCAGGTACATTTGTCCTGTGTATTTGCATGAGATGGAATACCCTATGATCTTGGATAATTCCCTGCAGTGTTCAGGGTAAGTTCCGTCAGGGAATTCACAGAAGAATCTGTGTTTACTTCCCTGAGCGGTAGTCGTGTCGTCTGGGCTATTTTCGTTCTGAGTGCTGCTGTGTATTTCTCCGGCTGCGGGTGTTTGAATTTCATCCTTGCATTCGGTAAGCATGTCCTCTGGTTGTTCTATGTTTTCACCTTCCGGTGGAAAATTGTCCTCATCGTCATCGGACGAATCGGTACTAGAATCGGAGTTTTCGTATCTGTTGTTTTTGAGTGTGGCTTTGAGTGTTCGCCGGAAAGTCGCCTTTTCCGTAGGGACTGTGAACCAATTAACTCCACTTGCATGGCTTGGAGGTGCGTCTGGAAAAGGCCGTAGAAGGGCGATAGCCCTAGTGCTTTCATAGTAGGGTTTTCTACGAGTGCATGTAAGCTCTCCTCGATGCCAGGGATATCCGTCCTCACGTTTGGCCGGCTGGCTAACTGTGAGTCTGTGAATCTTAAATAATCCGAAATATACCCGTAAAGATCCGGGTGGATGTTGGACTGAGCGTGTTTCTGGGTGAATAAATCGTGAAAGGGAGAAGATCCTTCCATGTCTGGTGGTGAGGCAGGTAAGTAAAGGGATACGTACTGATCGGCTGGCAAGGCCGATGAAAACAAGGGACGGGGGCACTACGCCGCTACTTGTCAGTTTCTTACCCCCTGGAGCACTGGTGGGCAGACGTAGGCAACGCGGGGCATAAGGGGACAGCACCGGGGACAGTGCTGTGGCCAAGAGAATTCGGGATCGCCACCCGCGTAGGAGACGCGGTGCACACAGATCTTGGGATCGCCGCCCGCAACTTTGGTTGCCTTCCAACTACTATTTTGGCTCCGAAAAGAGCCGGTCGGTTTCCCAAAGCTGCAGTGAGTCAGTCGGAGGAGAGAGGCACGGTGGGAAGTCCGGAGAACTCTGTCGAGCAGGTGATTGATGCCGTGACTAACCCGTATGAGCAGGAACGGTGCGGTGAGAAGAAGTCCGGAGCAGTAAAGAGGGCATGGGGCACCGGGTGCTATGGACCACAGGAAAAATTTCTAAAAATAAATTAATGTAGTGCATTTTTTAACATAAAATGTGTATTAATTTTTTTTATTCATGGTTTTAACTCATAAAACATAATATTAACAAATATTGAAGTTGGCGATACACCAAAAGATATTTGTGTCACTGAAAGTCTGCTGTATTCTTGTGACACTTAAATAATGCAAAATCATAAGCTAATTTTCTCGTCATTTTTAATGAAAGTCCACAGTGTATTCTAGCACCATCTATTATATAGTTTTCCAGCATTTCTTCTTCCTGAAAAAATATCTGCCTATGTATATAATTCGGGATAAATCTAATGGTTAACTTATTACCATTTTCTACTTCCATTAATTTAGATTCTTTATACTTTTGTATATAACGTATAAGTGGATGCGGTGTGGTAGTGCTTGGAGGGGCTGAAATGCACAAATGCTGCTGTGAAGTATAAAACTGAACTCTTGGACCAATTAACTTGCTTGGCGATGATTCGTTGCTCTTGAATTCGATTAGAAATTTAGTATGTGCTGAAGACAACTGATGATCTGCATGTATTTCCATAGGGCTATCTTGAGAATATTCTAAAGCTACACTTGACTCTGTCTTGTCTAATTTCACAGAGATGTTTTGTAAAGAGCCATGTAATGCCAATCGTACAGGTGTTTGTTCTGTTGAGTCTCTAGTTTCCAAATGTTCAGGATTATCACCAATGTCATCAATAGGAAACATCAAAGGAGGCTGATCTTCCTGAGACGTTCTACTTTCTGATGAATCGTGCCTTACAAGAGTAGGGTTGTTGTACTCAGAAGTTTGTATATTAACAGAGTTGACTGTTTGTCTTGGTTCCCCTGACGGGTCATCGTCTGGGTCACCAATATAGAGGGAGTGTGTTCTATGAAGAATAAAGAAAACATTGTATGTAGAGTCTGTCGTGAAATAAAAACTTAACAAAATTTATTTAGGATGAATTGAGCATGTGGGCTCTATACGGAACTAGCACCGAATTACAAGATGCGGCCCCAAAACCGCTGAAAGGAACACTGTCACACACGAGGGAGCAAGCTCTGGCAGTGAGCGCGAGGTGAAGAAACGAAGCTTGTGAAACATGTGTCACGCGTCTTTTTGTAGGTTTTACCTATCATGATATCTATTGATCTTTGTTGGTTAATGTAACTGCATCCAAAAAGCGTGAATTGTTATCTACAATTGTGAGAATGTGATTTTTATTATCCTTTGAATGAGGAAGTTTTCCAACACAATCAATACTTATTTGCTCCCGAGGGGCTAGATGCTTCTTGTGAATGTTTTGTATTATTGTCTTGTCTCTTTTAGGTTTATATTGTAGACATTGTGGACAATTTTTACAAAAATTTTGCACATCTACAAACATGTTTTTCCAAAAATTCCAAAAATATATCCCAAAATGTGGTTTGTGTGCTAATTCTATGCAATATTTAATTAGTTCTTTAGGAATCATAATCTTGCTAGTCAATTTCTTGTTATGACGTTTTTTGTTTTTTGGTTTTATCTTTAACATTAGCAAATCATTGTTTTTGTCTATAAAATATTTTTCAGTATACGTTTTGTTATTATCATTTCTTTCTTTGATTATTTTGCTAATTTCGGTGTCCTGATTCTGATTCAATCTTATGTTCCCATAATCTACTCATGTAGAACGACAGTTCTAGGAATGACGCAACCCGCCAACTGTAAAACTTTGCGGCACTTATATTTACAGTTAACTTTTCTATTTTAAAAAGTTCTCCACTGGATCTCAGAATCCGCTCTAACGAATTTTTTACAATCAAGATATGATTTTAATCGGGGCCAAATTCGATGTGTGACGTTGCCGGTTAAGCTAGGAAAACTCATTTTTTAAAAATTTAATCCAGTTCAAAGAGGGAACTATTTAACCTGCGTAAGAAAACACTGAAAATGATCTTGTTTCAGAGGCGGTAAACAAGGCAGGGAGTATGAATACAGTGCAGTTGCCAGATGCGAAAAAGTGAGAGAGCATAAGAAAATATTTTTTAAGGATAAGTAGGGTCTTATTTTTTTTTTTTTTTTTGAGGAGTGGGGTTCAATTAATCATCAATTTTGATCACAGTATTCCAAATTGTTATAAATATGCTCTGGACAAAATTGATACAAAGAATTGACCTAAAAAATCTAAAGGGAAATGACTCTGCGCTCAATCTCAATCCATGATTTCATAAACACATAATAATTCCGTTCATTCTTTCTTTTGAATATGTTATCCCTTATGTTTTAAATTAGTCACTCTTTTAATAATATTTCTGTTTCCTTTTGCTTTTCGCTCTCGGCTATCCCAGATGTCACGTAGATCCATGACAAGATTTGTATGAGTTAACTTACATCGTAAACTAGTTTGGTCCTAGACAGCTAGTAAGTTTTGCTTCCGCTTTCTGACCAGATGACTTGAGTTCTTTGAGCTTTGAGTTATTGTCGTTTTTGTTTTATTTCATTTTTAAAAATAATAACCGATTGTTATATACTTTACTTATTTTTTCTGTATTTTGCTATAATTAATAATTAAAAATAATTAAGACTTAATTAAAAAATAATTAATTTAAGTATTTTTTGGTAAAACACCTTCGTAACTTTTTCTTTAAGTATTTTGAGAGCTATTTCTAATTAAAATTAAGTCTTTATTTTTCTAATATTATTAACTCTATTTGGAAAATTCAGTATATAATTAATATTTCAATGAATTTTTTTTCTCTTCAGAAAGCTCACATAATTAATTAATAATTATTATTTAGTATTCAAAGGAAAATAAATAGTTTTACATACTAACTAGTTTTAATAATAATTCTTTTACTCTTCATGTATATATATAATTTATTGAAATTATAGAATTATAATTTTAAGACCAATATTTTTTCCAAATCTTAGGTTTTCTCACTTTTATTTGTATTCCTTTAAATACCAGATTAAAAATTTTTTACAATTCTTTTCAGATAGAAATTTGATTAATTAATCTAAATTTATACATGCACTATTTTTTGTATTAGACATTTAAAGGCTGGAGATGGCATCTAAAACAGAATGTTGTGCCCACCCGAGCCGAGTTGATAAGATACTGAAGAGGGTAGATAACTGAAGTATAAAGGTCCAGGGTTCTGGTCTACTGGATGGCTGACAATCTAAAAATTTGGAGTTTCGGACGGTTTTTCTCACGAAGTAACCAGGGATGGATGGATAGCGTGACGCAAAAGATAAATTAAATTATTGAAATAAATTCATTCAGTGTTCTCACTTACTCAGGTTTTTGAGTAAATTACCCAAATTTTGTTGACTGTGAAGCAAAAAATATGCACATAATGGGTTTTGCGTATGCAAAAACCCATATTTCTTAAGTTAACGGGCCTTTGTGACCCACTTTTATCAGACTTCAGTGCAATCCCTGTCATTTGGATACATTATATAGACTCAGTGAAAGTGTGATGTATTTGACAGTGTATTTCATAATTAAAAGCATTGCTTAAATGCGTAATTCTTCTTTAGAAAATAAAACGAAAGTAACTGTAATGGAATTTAAAAACAAATCTTTAAAAATGCCAGCAGGGCGTCACTCAAAATTTGATATCATTATTTTTAAGACCCATATTTAAAATTCATAGAGCTATAAAGTAAAATGCTGCGCCACAAATTTTTAACCAGTTAAGGGTTTTTGCATGGGGTATCTATTACAGTTATTCAATGTATATTCCACTACAAATTCCAGTTATTTCTTACTTTTTTAAATGGACAATAGCTAAAATTTTTTTCAGGATAATCATGCAGCCATAATAAGTATTCTGTTGATATTAACAATCAGCTGGTCAGCTGGTCCTTTAAGTGGCAATATTGAAATAGCCGGAAAGGAGATAAGAACAACAAATCTGTCTTTCTCTGCCTTTCTCACCCCGTCCAGCTTAGAAAGAAAACCACAAAGTAAGAGAGGAAAAAAAAAATGTTTTGACAATAAATTTCTAACTTTTGAACAAATTAAAATGTATTTTTAAAATTTAGACTCTGAATCAATTTTTGCATTTAAAATATGATCCCCAAAATTTCAAACAAATCGGCCCATTAATAAAAAAAATTATAGATGAGTGAATTTTTACACAGTTAATTTCCATCCCCCCTTCTCATCGCCCTCCACTACTCTACTCACCGGACTGGGCCTCCCGAGCACCCCCGGGAGAAGGAAAGAGGGCGGGGAGTTCTATTACCATAAAAGTTGCGCAAATTCCACCCTTTCATTTGTCAAGTATCATAGCGCATTATGTGTGAGCAAACAAATAACAGTATAACAAATAAAAAGGCTAAAGAAACTTTCTTAGAGATTAAAAAAAAACTTCGCCAGCAAAACTGACCCCGCCTAGAATGAGCTCAGCAGATTATAAATATCAAAATTAGCAATGTAATGCACAAATGATTTTGATAACAATACAATTTAATGATATCTTTGATTCTTTATCCCATTAAATATTTTAGCTGCTTCTCAAAATTGAACAACCTAGCACGCGGGAAAAGCCCACAACTCTTATTTTTTTGAGTGGGATTTAATGTGGCATTGCGGGAATCCTGCAATCCCGCAGTCTAATGCGAATCCTGCATTTGTATTTTGATATACATTAGTAGACTAGAGTATGAGATCATATAAAAAAGATAAGGATAAAATTATAATTTCTATTTAAATAGTTTTTGTTTTTTTATGTGGGGTAATGCTTGTATAGTTATACCTAGGAAAGTACTATTTGATACTGACATTTCTATTTCTCTTTAGTAAACATTCCTGAAACAATAGTTTTAATTTATCAAGCTAACATTTTAATATACTTGTTTGTCAGAAATTTGGAACCAATAACCAAATACTGAGTAACCTGAATTTGAGAATTATTTCTGGTGTTTCGGGAAATATCTTTTTCTGTGTTTTTTTTTTTTCCTTTCAGTATATTAGCTTAATAGATAAGGGAGAGTGGCTCACCTTGGGGCACTTTTTTCATTCTATTTTCTAATATTTTGATATTGGTGCATTATTGCCAAAATTTTACCTAGTATTCGTTTAACCTTTGCCTACATTATTAAACAGGCTGGTGGCTCATCTTGGGACAGGTGAAAAATAGATGTAAAAAGTTCAATAATTGAATTACAATATATTTGGAATTCTTTATTCAAGAAAAGAAAAGTATTTCAAGTGATAAAGATAACTATTAGAGTTTCTAGTTTTATTAACAAAGCTTTTTTTTGTAGTTGAACACACAAATTAAATTAACAAATTTTATATTTAATTGTAATTAATTGTTGGGAATAAATACCAAACCGAAAGAATGTTTGGTAATTTGCTCTGGTTCTTTAAGTTTTAATAAGATGTCATTTGATAATTGCAGTTACTTGAAAACCAGAAACAATGTTTTTTGGTGTAAAAGGAAGGGGATGTGCATTGGCTACACATTCTGCAACATCATAAATTGATATAAGTCTTTCAGCATGATTAACCATCCATTGACTACAAGCTCTATTGGAAAAAACACTCAAAATACTGGTGTTAAACAATAAAGTAAGTAAAAAACTGTGTGTTTTTTACAAAGTTTTTTATTTACTTTTTTATTTACTACAAGCTCTACTGTAATGCACTTAAAAAGAGCTAAACACTGTGCAATACTAAGGTTAAAGTTTATGACTCATGTGAGGGGGCAAAGTGAGTATATTAATTCCATTTTCTTCCAAGTCGATAGCTTCAATAGTTATATGTGTGCTATGCTTATCTAAGATTAAAATAATACTGTTTTCTTTCGATGTTTAGACATGCTTCACAAAGTGTTTGAGATAAAGCATACATATTTGTGATGATGACCAGCCAAATGGATATGCATCCCCACTGGTTCCAGGTGGTGCCTATTTTAACATATGATCCTTGAACCTTCTAGGGAAAACCAAAAGTGGGGGAACTGACTTGCCACTTGCATTTACAGCAGAAATAATTGTAACAAGTTTCCCATGTTCTCCATGGGGAAACTTGTACCATACACACACTATGAAATTTTAGAATGCCATGCTGTTAGGCTTAGCACTAGAACAATTAATACACTTTTGTGTATTAATTGTTCTAGTGCTAAGCCTAACAGCATGGCATTTCTTTATAAAACTTTTCACCTAAGTTTTATAAGGAAAGCTTTAAATTTTATTATAGTACCTTTTTTATTTCGAAATATTTTCATTAAAAATCCACCTAACCAATTATCAAAGTTTTACCCGAAATTTACTAAACATGTTTTCAAAATAAAAATCTTAATAAATTCTTACCTGTTTCATCAATGGGATCAAAACACATCTGAAAATTTGGCTGTGATGTCACTTATCTGCATCTACAAGAGTTAAGTATTAATTTAAAATCTAGGGCAAAAAATAAAGCTGTCCCAAGGTGAGCCACTGTCCCCTATATACTCAGTATGCAGCTTACTATATGTGTATATTAGTAATTTTATTTTTTATTGCTTAAATGAGAGTATGTATACTTTTTTGTTTTAAGCCATCATTTGTTCCTGTCAGAACCAAGCAGTATTGGGTGGATGCAAGGATGGAAAGAGATTATAACCGACGGCAGACAGTTAAACAATACGCTAAGTTGAGACTCCAGATAAATGCTATACGATATAATACCATTTTGCCAAAGAAATTACAGGTATCATTGTTTCTTATACTTTCTGCCAGAGTGTTAATTTTTTAAAAGGATTATAAACTATATTGTGAATGCGTCTTGCTCATTTCGATTGCTTTGTTGCTTCAACCATACTGCTGCTAGGGCTTCAACTAGAGAAGGGCAGTGCAGCATGTGCCCCGAGTGCCATTTTGAGGGGGCTGTCAGTTACAGTTCAAAGCACACTCAAATAATAATAAAAATAAAAAAACAGTTTAAATGCTATTTAACTGAAAAATTATATTTAACACTTGATGTAATAAGATATGCACTATAGAATATTTAATATGTTTTGCTGATACTGTTCTATAAAAATTTTTACTTTTTTCAGCAGCTCAAATTAATGTCATTATAATTAATAAAATGAATGGTAATGACATAATAATCATATGATTATCTCATTTTTATTGCAACAGGAATTTTATAAATCTGAATTTGACCCAGCAGCTGGTTTTAGGCAGATTTAGATAAAATGTAAAACTCTCTGCAAACTTAAATAATTTCTTAAAAATTTTCTGGAAAAAAAAAGGGTTGTGCATATCTTGAGTCTAATATCGTCGCCAACAGCAAACACGTTATTTTAGAGTAACATCATAATAAAATTTTATTCGTTTTTAAATTAGTTTATTTTGAATTGTCTGATCATTTTATAAAATCAAACAAAAAAACATTATTCATTTTTAGTATGTAGTAGAGCGAGATCTATACAAAGTTGATATACCTAATATGTTATTGCTAGCACTTCCACTTTGCTGTAATAGCAATGATTAATACTGTGTTGACATAGCTAAAAACTATTTTTAAAAATATGATATTGTAATTTCAACCCATTTAAGAAAAGAAGCATAAAATGATAAAGCAGTATAAATTACTCAATTACTATCCACTTAAATTCTTAACTATCCCACTGAAGGATACATGTTAATTTATAAGCATTAGTAAAACTCAGTCAAGAAACATTGCATCAAATGACATGCGTAATAAAGATAACCAATGAAAGCTTTAAAAGCTATATTTATTAAAAAGAGAAATAATTTTAATCTTTAACTTATATAAAGATATTAGTTTGACTCTACACAAAACTTATTTCATTCATCGTGAAAATTTAATGAATCCTTTTTAAAAGAAAGTTATTCAATGAATAGAAGAGATGAACGTCAACTCATAAATTCATTAACTGTTTTTGAAACAAACTAATCTTTGACATTGTGGCTTTTTCTTACAAAATGCCAGTCACTTTGTTTAGCAAAGAATTGGTTCAAAGCATTACTAATTATGGAATATCATTTTGTATGTAAAGGTCTGTTAACAGCTATGATCATTTCATGGTGGGCTGTTTCTTCATTTATAGGTTGCTTTGAAGTTATTGATTCGCATATAGATTCTATAGACATAATACATGCAGCCACTGTTACAGCATGTAAAACCAGTTTGATGCCTTTGGAAAGTGCTGCTTTACTTGCAGGGATGAGATTCTTTAGACTTTCGTCCGATTTTCAATGTTCCGTAAAAATTTAGTTCTTCCAATTTTTCAAAAATTTGCAGAAGTTATATACAATTTTGCCAGAATAAAAAAATAAGTAGATAGATTTAATACACTGTCTACCAATAAGTATTTGGACACCTGTGATAGAAAAGAAAAACTAACTTTAATAGTTGGTAGAGCCTCCACGAGAGGCAATTACAGCGTGAACCCTCCGGGGCATACTTTCCACAAGTCTTTGTATTACAGCTAGTGGTACTGTCTTCCACTCGGCTTGGAGTAGACATAGAAGTTCCTTCACCGATTTTGGATGGGTAGTGCACCCCTTAATTCGGCGATCCAACTCGTCCCAGAGGTTCTCGATAGGATTCAGGTCTGGGCTCTGGGCAGGCCAGTCCATTCAATGAACTCCATTGGCACCATACCAAGCCTTGGTTAACCTCGAAATATGACAACTGGCATTGTCGTCCTGAAAGTAACAGGGTTCCAACCCGTAAAACTGCCACAACGTAGGAAGCACATTGTCATCCAAAATAGTGCAGTAGGCATCGGCATTGAGCTTACTATGAAGCGTATTAGTAGCAATTACAATATTCATTGAACTTGAAACAGGGATCACTCTAGAAATGAAAAAGGGCAGGGTGCACATTACAGAAAAAGGGCAGTGTTTGGAAAAGGGCATATCACATCACACAAAAAAGGCAACTTTTCTAATTATTGTCTACAAACACATAAGGGTAGCTTTTATAAACATACTTTTATGTCCGAAAATGTGTTTTCTTAATAGCAATTTTTTAAGTAAATGATTAAACAAATTTTGAAACCAAATTTTTTCATTCAATGACATCTACACTTTTACAAAAATTGTGAAAGGCGGCCATTATGCTTTATTTCAACAAAAAAAAAAAAAGCATTAAAAAAAAAAAAAAAAAAAAAAAAATTGTAATCGTAAAATAACGGGAATCTGGTTTTGCCGACAAATTTTTAATAATTACGCCAATTTCAAAACCCGAAAATGACAGAAAACATTCCATTTTAGATTCAAATTTTATCGTATTCAGCCTCACTGCAACTTTTCTCTCTGTATATATGCAAGTCTGCAACTAGTGGAGGGGAAACGATACACTTGCCCAGGCATAGTGCTGTTACGTCAAAATTGAAATGGAAAGAAGGGAGCACCAAAACAAAGGTTTGTCCCGGGCGACTTGACCTCTAGCAAGGGGTCAGTCCAGGTTTCTTTCCCAGGGTCCTATTTTTGTGAAATTTTACCTAATTTTGTGAATTTTTTCTATTTCTGTGAATCTTTCCTTATTTTATAAACTTCTTCCAATTTTCTATTTCATTTTTGAGCAAGAAAGCAATCACGAAATAGAATTGAATATTTTTTAAAAAATAAAATGGGTATAGTTAGTTCCTTTAAAAAAAGTTGGCCAAAACTGAATAATTCCTGTTCACTGAACATCCGGGATAGTCATAACCTGGAACAATATTTTTTTTTTAAAAATTGATTAAAATTAAAAATATAAAGCTTTAAATCTTTTACTTTTAAGCGATTAAAAAAATAGATTTTATAATAAACGTAGGCCATGGTAGTTTTGATTTTAAATTGCAGGTACTAAACATTTTTATTTACACCCCAAATTCAAACTTCAGTAATTTTTAGATATTACAATGTCTGTTTCGACTGGAAATACTCTAATACTAAAGATGTGAAAAATGCAATTTTTAAATCTAGTTAAATTTCAACAATTGAAGGGAAATCAAAAATAAGTTGCATATAATTATAGATAGGAGAAATTAGCTAACATTATATTTTTAAAAATTAATTTCAACTTGTACCATTAAAGAAAAATTACTTGTCAGTGTACACAGAATATCCCAAAAACACTGACCTGGGGTTTTATTCCTTAAATATTTTACAGTAAATCACAAATTTATGTTTAAAAAAAGGCAGGGGGGGGGTACAAAATTTTACAGTAATGATTATAATTTTTGGAAGATTAAATCTAAATAAATACAAATGTACATTTTTATATGGTCTCCAAACAGAAAATTCCCAGTCTGTAAGATGTGCCCATACATTAATTAAGTTTAAAAAATTTAATTAAGTTATAAATTTTCAGTCTTCTATCATTTTTTGCTCACTACGGCCCTGCCTATGCCGATAGCATTTCTTTGTAGTGTACCCCTATGACCGCTCTTTAAAAAGACATTAAATCCCAATAAAATCACTCCTATGCTTTGTTGTTCACTCCCAAGAATGAAGAAATGCAGTATTGCACTATTTCTACACCCCCTTTTTTTCCAGCCTTGAGCAATGATTGACCTATATTTATCCCATTTCACATTCCACAGTGTGAATTCTCGACCGATTAAACAGGGCGCGCGCGGCACCCGGCAACCCTTTAACGTCTGGCAGCCCTTTTTCTCCCCCCCTATGGTTTGGTATGTCGTCCGTTTTTCCATTCTTATTTGCCAAAACTTTTTCTCCTTCCTTACCATACAGTTTTCCTTATACAGGAGACAATACAATAAAGTCAAAATCGACGTTTAAACTGCCCTTTACAAAACAGGAGGTATAACTGTTCCTTCACAAAATTCCAATCAGCCTTTTTTTTTTTTTAATACACCCAGATAAAATGCCCTTTTATAAATAACTATATTTTCTGTTTTCTTTCATTTGCGTGATCTGAAAGATGCCCCTGGAATGTTTGTTTTTCAACAATGAGCTTAGCCACATAAATCACAGCAGCTTCCCTTGTTTTGAAATGGATGTAATGCACTCTTGCAAGTTGTTCTTAATGATTGCTTTTAGTGTAATCATTGCATGGCCTTTCTACTTCAGATTATTGGTCATCAATTTGGCCGCGATGCCTACCCGAAATTCGCGATGCCTACCCGAAATTCGATATTTTCAAGTAGTATTTCCTGACTGCTGCACACCCTGTCAATGAATCAATTTTTTTCCTATTCTTTTTAGTACACCGACAGGGAGGAGTGTGTGTAGGGGGGGGGGGTCACCCCACACTTCCGGAATTGCCCTTGTCTTGAACTTTCCATGCAGCCAGCCTTAAGTTTGGATGAATGTGTTTTGAAAATCTGAAAAAATAAACAATAACCAAGTAGCGTTTATTAATTACAGCATTTATAAAACACGGTAAAGCGCCATTTACAGTAGGAAATAATTTATTGTTATGACTACTCTCCTGGATGACAGATTGTTTCTCTAATCTCTCTCTCGACCTCAAGCTACAGCGTAAAGTTTTCAAAATTATTGGGGGGCCGGGCCCCACAACTACATATATTCAAGTCAGTGGCGTAGCCAAAGGGGGGTGTTAGGGGGATCATAACCCCCCCTCCATGAAAAATTTCTGGCTACGCCACTGATTCACGTACATATAACTTACTCATAGCTGCCAACTACTACGGAATATAATCAACAACTTTTTCTACATGATTTTTCGGTTAAAATATAGCAACATTTTTGTGCTGTGCGCGCTAGCTGGTTACTATTTTGAAAAAAAATAGTTAAAAATATACTGTTTACAAAAAGTGGTTAGTGGTTAATTGTATTTCGTAGTAGTTGGCAGCTATGACTTACTATATATAAGTGTAAATTATTGAGTCGCTCGAGCTCTATGGGTCCATAGAATTCTACACCTCTGTAAGGTAAGTATCCATGTTAGTATCTTCCTACCATGTTACAAGTTAAAAATAGAAGCAAAGCAAAAAATCCAAAGGAGGGAAAAAAAAAAAAAAACATTTTCGATGAGATAGTGCATTTTAGATACATCTGAACTTTTTCCTCATTTCATTCTTTACATTGCATAATCTGATTTTAATTAACAGAGCTTGGAGCCAGAGGAGGGCAGCGTATAGTAACATTGTGTGTTACGTGGCGTCGCAATGACTACTAAATCATGATTGAAATCAAAAGAAGAAAAATTTTAAAAGTACAAGTAAAGGTTTTTTTTAAACGTTTCTAAATGTGTGAAATGCTTTTTTTTATGTTAGTATAAATGAGTTTTCTGTATTTAGTGGTAAATTATTGGGTGGGCTCAGCCCTTATTCACAATTTATTGGGGGGGCTCGAGCCCCACGGGCCCATATAACTCTACGCCTATGGTTTTAACCCTCTCAGGTCGGGAGGGAGAAGAGCAGCAACTGAGCAGATGCCCTCCCCCCCCCTCCTCCCCCACACATCATTGATAAGAGAATAAACAAATCAACTTTCTTATTGTTGTTGTTGGAGAGAGGCTTTTTTTGGGGTCTAGCCGAGCGCCAGCAATGGTAACAAGAATCAAAGAAAAGAGGAAACAAGGAGGGGTGGAGAAAAGAAGAGCGGCATTTTGATTGGGGAAAAAAAAAGAAGCGGAATTTTATCAAGTAAAAGAGCAAGGAGGGCGGAATTTTATCAAGAAAAAGGGCAAGGAGGGCGGCATTTTACCGGGAAAAGGGCACCAGGGTGGACCGCCCCCCTGAAACGCTCTAGAGTGATCCCTGACTTGAAATTCAAAAGTATTATTGCTCAAATGTTGTTCACACATTCTTTCAGACTTTTTCCTTTTTTGTTAATCCCATCCCTGTACTTGAGAGAAACTTTTTAAGTAGACAGGAACTTTTTAGTCCCATAAAGTCTTTGGAAGGCATGTTGTATAATTCTTTTAATTTTCTCCAGAAATTTTCTGTACTCAAATTTTAATTCAGTTGATAGCACATCCTGTAACTCGAAAACCATGTTTTAAACAGATATTACAAATTTATCTGTTACTGATGCATTTGTAAATGGAACTCCTTTCAATTTTATTTTCATTGCTGTTTTAAGTCTGTTAAAACTTGAATATCTTTCAATTCAATAAGATTAAATCATCTTCAGTATAAACTTTGGATGCCAATTCTTGGCCTACATATGAAGTAAGGTCTTGCAGTTCAGAAGAGACATCACCTAACAATTTATTACTCGTAGCATCTAATTTAATTTTCTTCGCCTGGCTATGAGTAACATTAACTTCCCCAGGCTTTTGCAAAAAAAAAAAAAAAAAAAAGGGGGGGGGGGAGGGAACATCTTGATAAACTCCACCAGTTTCTAAAGACTTGCTATCTGCATGATAAGTAGGCCAATAGCATATAATTTTCTTATCTTCTGTCTCATCATCAAACATATCTGTTTTAGTGCATGGACAATTTTCTTTCTATATAGATGTACACATTCGTTTTAGATAATTTACTTTACCAATGAAACTACTGTATCTCTCATGTGGAAGGATATCTACTTCTTGCAAAATCGAAATTATTTTGCTGAAGTGATCATAAATATTGCACAAATCAGACAGTCGGGGGACAACATTTAGAATTCACTATTCTATTCATCTGCATATCTTAATTTGTTGCTCTCTCTGTAAATGATTACCATTTATTCCTTCTGCTCGTCGCTCCTCTAAGACAGTTACAATGTTACAATAGCTTTAGAGTCCTCTATAAAGTTTTTGTAAATTTTTTTAGTGATTAGCAAACGTTGTTTCGCTAAAGAAATACGGATTTTTATACTTGCCTTCTCCTTTGTCAAGTTAATGTGTGTTCATACTCACATCTTTTAAATGCTCAAATTCTTTCTCAAAGTTAGTCACAAAAAATTGATGTTATTGACTGAGACACACTGCGACAATCCATGAAAATTTTGAATTTTTTCTGAAGTGGTCATCAGCTAAACCAGATTATCAGCTAAAAGAGAAGTCATCAGCTAAAAAAGATTTAAAAACTTCTAGGAAGTTTGCTCAAATAATTTTAAAATTACTCTGAAATAAAATATTGTTAAGACCATTGCATAATATAAAGAAAGAATCAATAGTTCAATAAATCTTAAGTAGACTTTATTCATAAAATACCAGGTAAAAATAAATTAATGGAGTCAAACAAGTTTAAATAATCAGAAATTAAAATTGAGTTCAATTTGATTATTAAATTCCAAGTTTTAAAATCAATACATAAATAGAAAGTAATTTTATTTAAATAAACAAATAAAAATTGAGTTGGATTTGGTTATTAAATTCTAAGTTTAAAACGCCTAAGTAAATAGAAAGTAATTTTAAATAGTTACAAATTTTAATAAATGAATCCTTAACTTAAAATGTTGCTTAAGTAGTAAATACATGCAATTATTAATATACATACAAATACAAAACTCTAGTAAAAGATTTTCATATAAAATATTATTTATAGAAATACCATAAACTCAAATTTTAAATTTCATCCTCTTTCAAATCGATCGTAGTTTCCTCAGTTTTAATTTTTATTTCCACCCATTTTAATAAATGAATCCTTAACTTAAAGTAATTGTAAATACATACAAATTAATTACATACAATCTATATAAATAAAATTAGACTTTTGTCTGTACATTTCTTGGAATTCAAAAATTTTGAGATTTCTATCCGTTTCAAGCACCCGGGAATCCGATGCGACACTCAAAAAAAAGTTTGTCTGTCTGTCATTCTGTCCATGACGCTGTTTTTGTTCAAGCATCACGTAAAAACGACTGAAGCGAATGATATGAAATTGGGTGTCATTATAGGTGGTCACTCAACCTAAAACATAGGTGTCGAATTTTTAAAAAATCTTGATTGGATAATTTAAAAGCAAAAAGACGGATAGTATAAAATCATTAAAAACACGTTAAAATCCATTTGGAGCACTTTCGGTGGCAGCCACCACCTTCTTCAGCTCATGTCTTAATTCAAAATGCCTTACACTTGAGGAAATATGGTACGAGAGCGGTAAAACGTAGTATGCCCGGCTCCGGCGAAAAGTAATTTAAAAGCAAAAAGACGGATAGTATAAAATCGTTAAAAACACGTTAAAATCCGTTTGTATTGCTTAAACGCCTTGCTGAGGAAGAGAGCTAGGCATTTTTAATTAAGACCTGAGCTGAAGAAGTTGGTGGCTGCCACCGAAAGTGCTACAAACGGATTTTAACGTGTTTTTAACTGTTTTTAATGATCTTGATTGGATTTTGAGATTTTGCAAAAATCTTTTCAAACGACTGAAGTGAATGATATGAAATTGGGTGTCATGATAGGTGGTCATTCAACTTCAAACATAGGCGACGAATTTTTAAACAATCTTAATTAGATTTTTGGATTTTGCAAAAATCATTTCAGACTGCGTAAATTTGTGTTCGCACATCACCTAATAACTGCAAAGGTGAAAAAATGAAATTTGGTGAAATGATAGGTGGTCACTCACCTTAAACTATAAGAATCTAATTTTAAAAAATCGATCAATATCGAGATTTTGCAAAAATTGTTTAAAACTGAGTGAATCTTTGTTCCCGCATTACGTAATAACGACTAAAGCGAATGATATGAAATTTGGTCACATGATAGATGCTCAATATAAACTATAGGTGTCCAATTTTGTAAACATTTTTATTAGATTTTGATATTTTGTGAAAATTCTCTCAAAATACATTTATATTTCTTCAAACATCACGTAATAACGACTAATACGAATGATACGAAATTTAGTGATATGATAGGTAGTTGCTAATCTTAATTTATAGGCGTTGAATTTTTAAAATATTTTGATTACATTTTGAGAATTTGTGTTAATTGTTTTAAAATGCAGAAATTTTGTTCCAGCATCACGAAATAAAGACTGCAGGGAATGAGACGAAATTGGCATCTAAACATAGGCGCGTTGAGTGACCACCTATCATGACACCCAATTTCATATCATTCGCTTCTGTCGTTTTTATGTGATGCTTGAACACAAATTTACGCAGTTTGAAAAGATTTTCCCAAAATCTCATTGGTAGGATAGAATGTCACTCAACTTACATTCTAGGCTTCCAATTTTTCAAAGAATATTGATTAGATTTTGAGATTTTGCGAAAGTTATTTCAATATGCGTAAATATTCGTTCGCGCATCACATAATCAATATATATAAAAGAGAAGAGTTTGTTTGTTTGTTCGCTATACACGTCCAGACATTTCGACGGATCTGGACCAAATTTGGCACGCTGACTAAATAGGACAAGAGAAAGCTAATGGCGTAAAAATGAAATTAATCGGATTAATAGTTTTTGAGTTATTTTATGTTTTGTAAGGTTTTTGGCCATTTTTCTCGCATTTTACGTTATCGCGAGCTAAATTTCTGTCCGAATACTATATTTTTTATATCATTGGAATCTACAGAGTTTTCTTTTTCAAATACAATTTGTGACAAAATCGTACTTACATTTGCCGATTTTTGGGAATTTTTTAAAGGAATTCCTGTTTTGAAGAAAATGTACGGCTTTTAAAAATATGCTATTTTTAAACTGTCGCATTGAAAAACCTAACGGGCAAAAATGTTCCATCTTTCTACCGCTTATTAAACATTTATTTCTACCTCCTTTAAATTTTGAACCATGCAGAAATGTTAATTAGATTTTTTTATGATTTTTTTTTCTGAAAAGATCGCAGGTTAAAATTTTCTGTGGACTGCAAATTCCACAAAATGAAAGTTGAAAACTTCCCCCTCTGGTTTTCAAGGTCGCTTCAACTGTGAGCGCACTTCACGGGAGGGAGGAATTTGTTCTGGCGTCCTGAAAGAGAGAGGTGGAGATTATAAGGTGACCATACGTCCTCGAAATTCGAGGACAGTCCCCAAATATAGATCGTTTTTTCAATTTGTCATCAAAAATACTTTGACTTCTTGGGAACGCCAAAAGTCCCCAAATTTAAAGATTTGTACTTTTACCCTGAAAGTTTCCGTTTAGTTTATTTATTTCAGAAAAAACTGAAGAAATATAATAAAACTACTAAAAGTGCCTTCTGCTCAGAGAAACAACAAAATTCGATCTCTGAAAAATGATTGTTAGAACACAGACAGGTAGAAGAGGAGAAATCTAGCCACGTCCAGTTCCCGGAGCCTCTACTCCATCGGGTGCTTTGTTCTTTTTTTTTCTATTTTGCAACGGGGAGACCCATGTCCTTTTTTTTATCATTGCAGCGGGAGGATTCACATTCCAGCCTAGCCAAGTCCAATTCCTGGCAACCTCTGTATTTTATTAGGTGCCGTGTTCATTTTTTTTTTTTTTTTTTCGTTGCAGCGGGAAATCCCGTGTCATTTTTTTTATCATTCCAGCGGGAGGATTCACATTAATTCCCTTTACAATCTATATTTAAGGTAAATGGCATTTCTCATTCATTGCACGGGCAGCGCCGGGCCACGCTGCTAGTTACGACTAAAGTGAATGAAATGATATTACTTAGTTACTCTCTAACCTGTAATATTTTAACAATACATAAAAATTATAACTTCGCTTTCTTTTCTCTGGCAACATAATACATACATTCTGTGTACTCCTACAATGCTGACAAAAGTTCTTGCTTTTTGGAAATTTGCATTCACTAACCCGTCTACGACGTGTACTTCAGCTAGTTATTAATACACTTACAAAACTAAATGGATATCGCAAAAAAAAAAAAAAAAAAAAAAAAAAATATTAAGAAATATCATTACAACTTAAATTGCATCTTTCAAATCTTTTAGTTTCCTCGATTTTAATTGTTATTTCTGAGCAGGGGCATAGCCAAGGGGATGCGGGGGGTGAGAGGGGGTAATAACCCCCCCCCCCCCAGAGGAATTTTTTGCCTTATAAAATGTATATTCTTCACTACATTATCACACACACGTAGTTGTAGTAGTCTTAACCCCCCACCCCCCCCTGAAAAATTTCTGGCTACGCCCCTGTTTCCGAGATATCATTTTTCTTTTCCTTAACAACTTTTCTCAACATATTACTCTTTATAAATAGCTGAATATTTCTATCAGCTTCAGCTTGCTCTGAAAGATTATCTATCTCTTTTCCATGTTTAATAACACCTTTTTCTAAGCATTGTTTCTTTTTAGACAAAGATTCAATTTCTTCCTGTAGTAACTTTCTTTTCTGATTGCATGCCTCCACTTTCTTTTCCCGCCGTTGCTCATCTAAATATAACATATATTTGGCTCTTGCTGATGACATTGATTTTTGCATTTCATCAGTTATTTCTACATTTAATATGTCACCTTTGATATTATCATAGATTACTCATTTAGCTACATAGGACTCCGCTTTTAAATTCTGGACTTCTATTTCTTTATTTTTGGAAAAACCCCTTCAACTGAGGCCTGACCGTGAGACATTATCAACAGCATTTTACAACATGAGAAAGCCTAGGGAACTTTGCATCTCTAAAATATTGGGGAAAAAATATATCGATGACAGATTGTTTTGATTAAAATTTTTAAATTCTAAATGTGCTGTCTTAACAATTTCATCTAAAAATGAACTACATTCATCTATAATTTCATCACGGTCTTTCTCCAAAATTTGTTTCTTTTCAACAAACTGAAGTAATAACCTCTTCATCCTGTTTTTGGAAGTTGCTGCATCAGTCGCCATATCAATTGGATTGATACATCTCATGTTTCTCACAATTGAATAATTGATCGGGCATTTTATGAATAACTTATGCAACAAATGTACAATAAATTGACGGCAATCATTCTTTAAATGCAGTCTTTCACTGTCAGTTATTTTCTTTGCAGAAACTTGTTCTTTCAATATTTTGTCTGCAATGAAACTAAGACTTACTTCACTCTTTGGTCTATGTTCCGTATCTAAAAAGCGAAATTTGCACAGAATCTTTGCACTTGTAATTTCTAAAATGACTTCTTGTTTTATAGTACAAAACTGTTCTACACA
Organism: Cheiracanthium punctorium; assembly: GCA_038373885.1. Taxonomy (NCBI): domain Eukaryota; kingdom Metazoa; phylum Arthropoda; class Arachnida; order Araneae; family Cheiracanthiidae; genus Cheiracanthium; species Cheiracanthium punctorium. The sequence continues at coordinate 253,387 of JAWZYV010011821.1, forward strand.
ATGTTTTGACAGTTTGAATATGTCGTTCGTAAAAAATGGCATCAATGGCTTATCATCCTGGTATTTGATTAAAAAAGGTTGCAGAATATTTGTCACTGACAGAAAACAATTTAATTTAACTAAAATTGAAGTGCCTTTGGAGGCTTCCAATCAGACTTCGTGCGATTACACGATCATTTGTAATCGATTACAAGAAGTTATATGGATTACGATTACTAACAGTTTCCAAAACGATTATGACTAGTGAACATTTATTTAGTAAAATAACGGTAATCTTGATGTTAAAGAACCCAAATATCAAAAGAATTCGATAATAATACAATTTTATCGTAGCATTTTGAAGAATACATAAACTATTATTTTAGTAATTGATTACAGTCGATTGTAATCGGCACGAAGTCTGCTTCCAATACAGTGATGAATGACTTGCAGTCTGCTTTTGCAAATTTCCCTTTTTCTACATTTTTTATGCAAGTACAAATGTCCTTCCAAATTTCAATGGCTCTTTCTGCTTCTGGTGCATTTTCCAGCCAACGATAATTGCAGAATTTTAGTGGAAATTTCTTTTTACATGACACTGACAAAAAGTCCTCTCCCCGTGCTGCAGAGTCTTTTAACAGCCATTGCAATGCTGTTAAAAGTGACGCTATCTTCCTGTTGTTCAATATGTGAAGGCTACAACTACCAACAGATAAGCATTGAACATGATGCTCATTCAGCAAATCCTCTTGCAGAGAGTCGAAAAATTTCCAATTCACTTCACGGCCATCCATTGAGATCTGAACTTTTCAGTTGATTTATACATCGCCTCCAAAAGATCTCGGCCAGTGGAATGCCCCCATAAATACTGAAGACAAATAACGTGTTTTCACACAATTTTCACTGTGCCAATATCTGATATGGATGTCCATCTGTCTTTTCTGATTGGTTTTGTTTAATATTTCGTCAAAAAGCAGTACAAAATGATCTACCCTTTCAGTAGACCTTAATAGCATAGTCTGAAAGTAAGGTGCCAAGCCAAAATTACATACCTAAGAACATTTTTTTTTCCCCACATGAAAATTGCTTGGCAATATCACTGCCTGGAAACATTTTTTCAAACAGTTTACTGACATCCTCACAAGATTTGTGTGAGTAATGACTCTTAATGGGTTTAAGAACCCACAGAATCTCTGCATCAAGTATATCTTTTCCAGTTATGAAATTATCTGCTGTACTACTCTGATTTGGTAATTGGTTTGTAGATTTGAGTGTCACATTAAAATTATTGTGAGAGTAGCCATGATTTAGTGTCTAGCAAAGTAGAATTTCACATGAAATTTAAATCAACAAATACATTAATTTAAAATTGTCCAATTAAAAATAATTCAATCATAGCTTTGGTATTTTCTTTTTAATTTTGTTGATTAATAGCACATTACGTTTAAGACCAGTAATTCATCTTAAAAGTTATGGAAGTATGATTAAGTAAGTTACTCAGAAATAATTAGATCTAAAATTATCTTGATTAAGTTTATTTTAAAGGAAAAAACATTACTCAATAAAACATTGCAAATAAATAGGCATATCAAAATATAAGTTATACAAATATTATCTATTTTGAAACAACACAATTTCTTAGTTATCTTTCACACTTTCTGGTGCTATTTAATTCGTTTGGTTATTGTACAAAATTATCAAAGTCAAAATTCTGAAAGTTCTACTACCTGGTATCTTTGGAAAAAAATTAACACAGACACACACATTAAAGTCTTGGCACGTGGAAAAATATCTTTTTTTTTTTTTTTGGTACTTTCACAAAATTAACACATGCTGTCCACATATTTTCCTAATATGTATTGCCATGAAGACAACAAACAATTATGCACACCAAATCATGAAATGCTGTGCAGGATGATAAAAGATTGGCTCCATCAGGTGCTTTCAGAAAATATGCGTATATGGCGCACACAATTGTCTTCATAAATATTTCTTCTTCGTTTCATTGTAACACACAGAATAAAATACGATATTTTTTCAAAATTATATTTTATTCCATCAAGACACAAAAAATAAAATCAATAAATTTCATTTTTCACTGAAGCAGAAGTCCAAAATCTAGGTGTCACAGAGAGCAGGGACAGCAGACACACACACCAAGCAAAAAATTTTCTCGAACTAATCCAACCGGAAAAAATTTTCCCGCTCAGTTGGTGTTGCAAGAAAAAATTCAAAAAGAAGCGTCGCTGTTAACATGGCCGACCGGAGAAAAAGTTGCTCTGCTATTGTGTCATTCCGGCTGCGAAGCAAAACTGGTTCTGGCACCTGCTGCTTTGGAGGTCGGTGCAGTGTTTCACTGACTTGGGTATCGTCGCCTGCTCTGCTTTGGGCCTTTCTTTGTGTTAGTAAACAGTCCTGGCAAGATTTTTTTGTGACATACTCTATTTTGAGAATAAGCATTTATTACTTTCATTCTGTGGTCTTACTGTAGATGATGCAGAACTATTCGTACTAGCCAAAACATACGAATTCAAAGAACCTGATTTCTCTTTGGCTTCAAGCAGGCTGCTATGTTTGGTGCATGCAAAATAAATAGTCAATCTAAGTTTATTTTCGCAAAATTCTTCTTTTTTTTTTTTTTTTTTTTTTTTTAAGGGGGAAGGGAGGGCTGAATATGATTACATTTATGAAATTAACGTGTTAAATTTTCTAGAAAAATAAATCTCAATAATATTCTATATTGGGTCAACTTGAGGACTTTTTTTAAGGGGTTCCAGTGCATATTTACATTACATCTGGAGAAAACCGGCCAAAACTGAAGACCTAGATCGGCAGAAGCGAGATGGTCTCTAATTCGGTCCATTACACTCTTCTTTCCGATCATCTCCCAATTTTTCGACCACTGGTTGGCTAATTCCGATTAGTAAAAATTGCCGATCGATAAGACCAAAAAAGCATAAGTATGCTGTTTAGTGAAAACGTAGCATAATGTAAACAAAAAATGCAGTTAATCATGGAAAACTTGCATGCTTAATTAATGAACGGTGAAGCTTGAGAAGACGGTGCATCCCCTATGTAAACACGCGACTAAGTCCAGCCCCGTTTTTAACTTAAAAAAAAAAAAAAAAAAACTATGGTGGATGAAGCAACCTAGCTATACACCTAATCTAAAGTTAGCATGATTAGAATAACAGACAAATCCCCCCAGGATTGCACCAGAATCATACCAAAACAAACATGTAAACAAAACATCAAAATGTAAACAGCACCGGGTTCTATTGGGAATTAATAAAAACATTTAGTGGAATCCTTTTAGCAAAAATAAATAAAATAAAATAACATTCGTTGTTTGAATGGTTGAAACGGGACTAATTATCAATGAATCGAAAATACTGTGCTTTTGGCAATGTACTTGCCGAATTTTTATTAGTGAAAGCTCCTGATAACTTGTATTACGACTCTTTTTAGTAGGAGCTATATGTGCCTATTAACTATATATATATATATATATTTTTTTTTTAATCGAAACTTATTATTCTGTTGCCATGCAGCCAGCCGCGACATCAAATATCACTGGAATTACTGATAGTGTTTAGATAAGTAACTGAAAATGTGATTTTTTTTTTCTTTATACATGCATGTCATGCAAGAACTACAGAAATTATAATTATCATAAATAAAACTTACCTTGCATGTGAACTTTCAATCTGTGTTCACCCTGTCCTCCAATATCAACTTCTTTTTCACACATGGTGCACTTTGCCTTGTGTTTATCTTCTGTGGAGGAGAGCCATTCTTTTATATTCTTTACGCAGCCATGCTGAATTGAAGACATACTTTCCTGGCATTTTTCACAATCGCTTTTTAAGAGTTCCTAAACACTTGGTTGTACACCAACACCAGCAATGCTAATAACACCGTGCTGCATATTATCTTATCAGCTTTTCAATAATTTTGATGCAACCCTGCTCAGAGACATTTGGGGAGGAATGACCTAGATTCCTTCAGGAACAACCACTGGAGAAAGGAAAACCCCAAAAATGATACACACACAGCAAACAACAGAAGAGGTTGAGGAGGAAGATTGGGGGGGGGGGGGATTGATTTGCATAAGGAGGATTTTCTTTCTCCCCCTCTCCGGGAAGAACAGCAGGGAGAAAAAATATCTAAGCCATATGTTTGGCGATGGCGCAGTAGAAATTTGTTCTGCCACATTTGACAACTTATTCCACATCTGGCATCACACGGCACATTTTTATATGAAAAATCTTCAAATTTTATGACTGCAAGTCACAATTAATGAGTTTAAAGGGCCCTTTTTTTAATACTGACCAAAATTAATGAGTTATTTATGACCTTAATGACCCGTACGAACCCTGTTTTAAGAAATAAAAGCCTAGGTCTGTGTTTTTGGGACACACTGTATATACAGCAATTTTTTAAATTAGATTTATATGTACATTTTAAGAAATCTTTCCTTAGTATTTATAAAAATTGCGCATGTTTATTAAATTTGTGTAATATTTAAAAATGTGAGTGACTACTCGAAATTTCCAGCTCAATGGCCTCTAGCCGCTTGCAAATTTTCTGAATTTTGACCTCTATAGGAATCCACCTGTTTATAGTAGAGCTAAAGATTCCCGGTAGCCAGTAGCCAGCTGGCAACTAAATTCAGTTGTTTGGCCACCAATTCACACCAAGGCATCATGCCATATGATTTTCCAGAAAGTTCCATTCCCCCATCAAGATTTTAAGATAATTATTATTACCATAAAATTCTGATTATACGCACTCCCCTGCTCAACTTTGAATGATATTGATTTTTGCTTTTGAAAATGACCCCCTCCTTGCAGAAGCAAATTAAGAGCAGTCCGTTGACGGTCACTGCAATGAGTTCGTTGATGCCACGGACAAATCGTAGAGCAGTGGCTGTGATATTTGAGAACGGAACGGGCATTCTAAGGCTCCTATATATAAAGTCAGCTTAAAATGGATAATTTCAAATCTGTATCATAAGAAGATTATCATATTGTTTTGTAGCCATTTCTGTGTGCATTTGACCAAATCCACGGAAGAATTGAGAATCAGATGACTAGGGAGGCGAGGTAAATGGAACAATGTGAACAGAAACGTGTGGAACGGAGGGATCGGTAACTCTGCCCGCCAGATACTTCGGCACACTGGACTTCTGTCTGCTTTTCCTCTCCTAGCCCTTCATAGACAAACACTAGAGGGAGAAATTTATTTTTAGGTTCAAAACAAAGCCGAATCATTGCCAGATTTAGAATAAATAAAAATTTTTATATTTAAGTTTATTGCTATTGCTCTTAACATTGTATTCCCCCCCCCCCCCAATTCCTTTATATTCTTTTTCTTCTATAAAAGGCAGAAGGCAGCAGTTGATCTGGTCTGTTTATACATTCTGGGAACTGCTGATTACAGAAGTAGGTTTTTCCCTTGCAATTTTTTACACGTGGACCTATATCAAAATGTGTTCTTAATTTAATTTTTCTCTAACTTTGTTCCGTTTGTTAATGAAAAGTTTTTTAATAAAAAAATGTACGCATGATGAGTAGCAAACTAACTGTAGGTGACTTTTCAGATGAGAAGTCACTTAAAGAGATAATGTGAAACTTAAAATCGGAGATCAGAGCATGATTTGGCAAAGCACAGTACTCTGTCATGTTCAAATGTGCAAATGATGTGACATTATTCCCATGTCACAATGACCTTGATGCACATTACAATTCTGTTTTGTCAAATGTGCAGCATATTTGGTTTAGGTGTTGCACCTGAGGAATGGACACTTGCTAAACATATCCTTAAGAATAGTCAGGATCTTTGACTTTAACCAATTACTTATGAAGTTTGCTATCTCCAAACTTAACCTGCTTCAATGTTTTTAAGGGATGTTGTGACCATTTGGTAAGTTTCTCCATCAAACGCTCTTATAGAATATGTCTTTTTTGCATTAAAGAATACTCTAAGAGGGGGAATTCCTATCAGTAAAACAAAAAACTATTAAACCTTGGGTACATTTGGCGTCTGAGAGACGACATTCACTTGTTTTCCCTAGGAGGGGATGACCACTATTGGTACCAAACCTGCATTGAAAAATATCACACTTTGCATAATTATTAATAATTGGTTTTTTGTTATAGCTTGCATTTATTTCATTTAGTTTTATTTTATTAATTAATTTTTGTTTTGCAATTCTAATTACTTGAAGACATCTTAATACTACATATGTCACCAATCTTTTAGAAATAAATTCTTACGTAAAATGTACTGCTTTTACATACTACTCCAAGCGACCAAAAATTATATCCATTCCACATGCAAATATTTTCTCAAATAAATCCCTACCCAAAGGGTTAAAAATAGGCTGTACATAGTGTTCAGGCTTTACATTTTACAAACTTATGAACCAGTAAAAAGTGTAAAATTGTGGTGGGATGACAGCATTCTACCAAGACTACCAAATTTGATGGAAAAATAATGATACATCCTTCTGTAATTTAGTTATTAAATGCTATGAATAATATTTTTTTCGTCTTCAGTTTTAGTGTTTGGAGATAAATATATGTGCTATTGCTATATAAATGATTCCATAAGCTTAAAATTCCTAACCATTTATATTTCTTTGTTATCATCAATTTGCACCTTGCAGTCACTTAAAAATAGATTTTCTTTTAAACATTTATTTAATTATCTATTAATACCACTCACTTCCTCTCTCTATATATATGTATAGTATATATGTATGCTCTAAAGCTTCAGTACAAGCATATAAAACAGATACCAACTATGTCAGGGTTTAAGCTGAGTTCAAAGGTTCTTTAGCAAAAAAAGCTAAAATCAGGTTCTGTCCATAATAAAAGCTTTATGTAATTTAAAATACTAAAATGTACTGCATGCAGAATGAAAACACTACCTTAGTGTCAATTACCCAAAAAATATTTTTTAAAAACTGCCTGTTGATAATCTTTTGACTAGATTTTTACTCCACAACCAAGAAATTTTAATTGGGTGTTTAATGTAAAACATTTTACTAAAGAAAGTTATTATTATTATCTTAGTATTATTTTTTCCTTTTTGTAGGAAATTGCTGATAAAGAAATTGCTGCATTGCCTTCTAACAGTTGCCTGACCAAGACTCATCCAAGATGTGTATTAACATCAAGAGCACGTGGAAGGTGGAGAGCATTTAGAATGTCTCGTATTATATGGAGGAGCCTTGCTGATTATAATAAAATAAGTGGAGTTGAAAGAGCTATGTGGGGTTGGAGTTAGAGTGTAAAATTATGTACTGAAAGTTATTGTGTATGTAGTGTTTCAAAGCTTAATAAAGATAAATTTAACTATTCAGAATTTCAGAAGACATTCATTATTGACAGTTTTAATTCCCATTAAAAAGACTTCTATATTTTTAAATTTATTTTATAAGGAGTTGGAAAAAAAACTCCCTCAAATTACAAAGTAGTTAATAGTTTAATTTAAGTGATAAAGATTTATATAAATTACTGAGACAAAAAAGTAGAATTAGATGATTATTCTCCTGTGGTTCTATGTGGTTAAAGACTTGGTGGTAAGGGGAGGGTCTGTTTATTTCCACCATTCTCCATTCGCGCAAGATCACATAGATAAGGAAGATCATGAAAAGTACTTGCAACTCTCTGAAATGGCTATTGCCGAGGTCCCCCACGAAGCGGCTCTGCTGCTGTCGAGTTTGAAGAATTGTGCCTTACAAGAGTAGGGTTGTTGTACTCAGAAGTTTGTATATTAACAGAGTTGACTGTTCGTCTTGGTGACCTGTAGAGGGAGTGTGTTCTACGCTCCTTACTATGTGAAGAATGACGAAAACATTGGATGTAGAGTCTGTTGTGAAATAAAAACAACTTCCGAATAAAAACTTAACAAAATTTATTTAGGATGAATTGAGCATGTGAGCTCTACACGGCACTAGCATAGAATTACAACATGCGGTCCCAAAGCCGCTGAAAGGAACACTGTCACACACGAGGGAGCAAGCTCTGGCAGTGAGCGCGAGGTGAAGAAACGAAGCTTGTGAAACATGTGTCACGCGTCTTTTTGTAGGTTTTAGCTATCATGATATCTATTGATCTTTGTTGGTTAATGGAACTGCATCCAAAAAGCGTGAATAGTTATCTACAATTGTGAGAATGTAATTTTTATTATCCTTTGAATGAGGAAGTTTTCCAACACAATCAATACTTATTTGCTCCCGAGGGGCTAGATGCTTCTTGTGAATGTTTTGTATTATTGTCTTGTCTCTTTTAGGTTTATATTGTAGACATTGTGGACAATTTTTACAAAAATTTTGCACATCTACAAACATGTTTTTCCAAAAATATTTTGCTTGTAGGAAATTGTAGGTTTTAGCTATCCCAAAATGTGGTTTGTGTGCTAATTCTATGCAATATTTAATTAGTTCTTTAGGAATCACAATCTTGTTAGTCAATTGCTTTTATGACTTTTTTGTTTTTATCTTTACCATTAGCAAACCAACCATTGTTTTTGTCTATAAAATATTTTTCAGTTTTGTTATTATCATTTCTTTCTTTGATTATTTTGCTAATTTCGGTGTCCTGATTCTGATGCAATCTTATGTTCTCATAATGTAATCATGTAGAACGAGAGTTTTACGAGTGACACAGCCAGCCCCAACCGGCCAACTGTAAAACTTCGCGGCACATATATTTACAGCTAACGTTTCTATTTTTAAAAGTTCACTTCTGGATCTCGAAATCCGCTCTAACGAATTTTTTACAATTAATATATGATTTTAATTGGTGCCAAATTGAATGAGTGACGTTGCCGGTTAAGCTAGGAAAACTTGTTTTTTTAATTTAATCCTGTTCAAAGAGGGACTTATTTAACCCGCATAAGAAAATACGGAAAATGATCTTGTTTCAGAGGCGGTAATGTCATTTTTGTTTTATTTCATTTAAAAAAATAATAACCGATTATTATATACTTTACTTATTTTTTCTGTAATTTATTTTGCTATAATTAATAATTAAAAATATTAAAGACTTTGAATTAAAAAATAATTAATTTAAGTATTTTTTGGTAAAACACCTTCCTAACTTTTTCTTTAAGTATTTTGAGAGCTATTTCTAATTAAATTAAGTCTTTATTTTTCTAATATTATTAACTCTATTTGGGAAATTCAATATGTAATTAATATTTCAATGAATTTTTTTTCTCTTCTGAAAGCTCACATAATTAATTAATAATAATTATTATTTAGTATTCAAAGGAAAATAAATAGTAGTTTTACATACTAACTAGTTTTAATAATAATTCTTTTACTCTTCATGTATATATATATAATTTATTGAAATTATTGAATTATAATTTTAAGACCAATATTTTTTCCAAATCTTAGGTTTTCTCACTTTTATTTTGTATTCCTTTAAATACCAGATTTAAAATTTTGTTCAATTCTTTTCAGATAGAAATTTGATTAATTAATCTAAATTTATACATTGCACCATAGCTAGATAATATAGACGCACGCGCGCACGCCGTGCGCGGATACATACGCGAAGAATTTTGAGCTCTTGGGGATAGTTTTTCCGTTTTTTTAAATAATGGAGCAACAATTACCTAGAGAAAATATTTTCTAAGCAACTTTAGCGCAAACGCGATATATGTAGGTTTGTACGTACGTATAGATATGCTCATTGCTTATACATATTTTACGGACTACGTCTTCTCCGTAGAAAATCTGAGAAGCTTCGCAGATAATCGCCCGCGCTCAGTGTGCAGCATTGTGTTTCGGTCACGTGTGGTGTGCGTTCCTATTACGCGTTCGACCTATTTGTGATGCATTACGAAAAGATGCTCTCTCCAGTTGTCTGCTCTCACCGTTCCTGCGGCGCATGCGTCTTGTTTTCGAAGCTTGTCGTCAGTAACGATAAGGAATACATGTGGTGTTGAGATTACAATAATACAATTGAATTCGTTTGATCTTGTTGCGACGGGCGAATTTCATAGTTTACATTTACAACGAAAACTATTGCAAATTTTACCATTTTTTAATTACGCAATTTAATTTTGCAGATACTTTGAGATTGTGTGCGCAGATACTTTTTTTTTTTTATCTGACTAGGCATTGCACTATTTTTTGTATTAGACATTTAAAGGCTGGAGATGGCATCTAAAACAGGATGTTGTGCCCACCCAAGCCGAGTTGATAAGATGCTAAAGAGGGTAGATAACTGAAGTATAAAGGTCCAGGGTTCTGGTCTACTGGATGGCTGATAATCTAAAAATTCGGAGTTTTGTACGGTTTTTCTCACGATGTAACCAGGGATGAGTTTGACAAAAAAGCAAAAAGTCTGAAAAAATGTGCGAACGACATTTGAGCAATAAAAGTTTTGGAAAATGCGTAAACAACATTCAAGCGATAATATTTATGAATTTCGCATACAACAAATATTGTAATTGCTACTAGTATTAAATCTATTCAATTTATATACATTATGCCTTAATGAAAAACTAATAGCAAAAATTAGAAAAAAATTATTTACTTACACAGCAATAGTAGAAATTATGGTACTTATAAATACAACACATGTCAGTAAAACATTTGTTTATTGAAATCAGTAAGTATGTATCTATATTTAAAATAAAAATCAGATAACACAACTATGGATCTGGATAAACACATACTAAATTGAAATCTGGAATATAGAGTAAACACAAAAATGCATTCACTTATTTGTCTTTTTTTCCTAATACAGCTCTCGAACATATCTTTTATATTATAAAAAGTTGTTTTTCTTTTTTTGGATGGTGGTCTCTGTTCATTAATAATTTTAATCATTAATGAGTTTTTGGAGCTTTCATTAGGACCTTCAGATATATTTGTTTCCTCTCGGGGAAACTTTTCTTTTTGGGGCTTCTTTTTGGAGCTTCCCCCCTTACTTTCAGAAACTTTTTTTATTACCTTTTTGGTGTAACATTCTTTGCTGTTTGGCAGCATTAGAACAAATTTTTTTGCTATTTTTTTTATAAAATTTTTCCCTTAATGTTTAATTATGTTTCTACTACCACCTTCTTCTCAGATTTTTCTTCCTGGTATGCTTTTTGATAAACATCTCATATTGTTTACCAGGCTTCCATCAACAGGTTCTGTTAAAAAGTTACTTTAAAAAAAAATAGTCTACAGGAGATTTCTTTCTGCAAGCAGATGTTACTTTACAGTCTGCAAAGCATTTTATGTAGTTATATTAAGACGAGATGTTCTAGAAGTGACAAAATTGTTCATTGGACTAAAGCTTGTCTCAACCTTATTACTACCTCAATACTATGCACCTTGAAAACGTATCAACAAAAGATGAGGGATGTACGGAAGAATGTATTTTTGTGAAAAGAATTTTACTATTGTGAAAAGATGATGGTAGAATTTGTAAAATAAATTCAAAAGCAGAGCCGTAGAGAATTAGAAATATTGAGGCTCATGTGATCGATGATAGTGGTTAGTATTTGATGAATTAGTTGAACGCAGGGTTTTTCCCTGATTTACGTAATTTCCTTCCATTTTCTTTACAAACACACACACATCTAGAATACTTGAGCATGCAGTAAACACATTTATCGAAGGAAAAGAAAACGATCATCAACATGCAAGGTGTGAATAATTCCTTGCACTAAATCAAACATCACTTCTGAACTCTGTAGATGAAGACGAATGAAAATGCACTATTTCTTAAATCACCATAATTGAAGAAAACAGATTATTGACGATAATGACAATTTTTTATTTTCAGGATCACAATATCACAATATAGGCTTCTAGGTTAAGTTGCACACAATAAATATTGAAGTAAGGAGAAACAACATATTTTCACATAAAATTAGAATATATTATGGGTACGGACAGAGGCACAAGCCCCGAAGGGTAAGTGCTTGTCCAAACCTCCAACGCAGCTCTACTCTGCTCGCTAAATTACAATTAACTGCCCATATTCAAAGATGTACAGGGGAGGGGGGGGGTATGTCACGGGGTCAACTTTTTGCCGTTAAGCTATTACATATGTACGAGAAAAAAAGGAACACGAAAGACTTTACTAGAACATTCGATGCATGCAGCTGCACACAGAGAAGCAAAAAAAGAAAAACAAAACACTGCGGTCTGGGAGCAGTGCAATACTGCAAGTTAGGCTTTCATATGAATAATTGCGAAAAGAGGATGGGAAGAAAAAAATATAAATAAAACAGATTGCAGCTACAAGTTTGATTAGCATAGCAGAAGGCAGGAAATCGAAATGATTAAAAGTGCATTATTGCCTTACAAATAAAATGGCTGAAAGGAAATTTGAAAGCTTTAAAAAGAGTTACTGTTAAAAACTTATAATTAATTAAATTTAGAATAGACTATTAGTTTAAATTTAGACAATATTAATTAGGATTTGTATTAATAATTTTTCATAAAAAATATGCACGTTGTGTCAGCGTGACAAGGGGGAACCGTAGAGACATTAGGCACAGATTTGGAAAGAACTTAAATCCCAGAAAACTGGTTTTATCGTCGCTAACTGACGTCATAACTAAGACCGATAGCTACAATAAGAACTCGGACGAGAATAAGAGCGTAGTCTGAACACACCTTAAAAATACAGCGACATCGCAAACTCTTTCATACAGTGGGAATATCTTCTCCCCTGTGGTTTTCTCTGATTATTTTGTAATTGATGAACAAGTAATTCAAAAGGTAAATAACCGAATGTATTCTTAAGCATTACTTCAGTTTCTGTTGTCATATCTCCAAATTTTTTCCCTAACTTTATGATCGCGTGTAAATTTTCAATTTTTTTAATCCCGATACCGTTTTTTTTTTTTTTTTTTTTTTTTTAAGGAGTCTAATTTTTCGTCTCAAGGCTTCTTTGGTAGGACTTTTTTGGTTGACCCTTCTTTCCACATTTTCAACCAAGTGGGGATCTGTTTTGTGAAGTGGTGGTTGTACACAGTGTGGTGATGTATTGGCTTGAGTTTCAAAATAAACCGTATGATCCATATTTTCATTCTGCAACAAGAATAAGAAATCAAATAGTAAAATTTAAAAACATAACAAACGTACTATTTCAAAAATAGAATGTGGTACTTATAAATTGTAAAAAAATACAACAAAAATATATAAATGTCCTAATAATCGTTGGATATGGGGACTAAATATATATGTATAGTGCAAACAATGCCATTTATGTGTCTCATGAGAAAAAAAAAACATTGTTTTCCACTTGTGTGCATGGTTAAATTAATAATAATTAATCAGAATTAACAATTATGCATGAAAATATGTATAAACCAATAATAATAATAATGAATCATGGTTTGCTTTCAGCATGGTGCCCACTGCAGCACAGTCACAGAAACAGTTGCTTTAGTAGCCTTCAGGGTAAAAAATAGTAGCCTGATAGTAGCCTCCAATTTACAAAATGGCAAAAAAAAAAAAAAAAAAAAAAAATTCAAATGGCTTGGCAAATTAAAAAAAATTCTTTTTAAAATTGGAAAAAAAAAACACAGTTCAAAAACAAGCAGTAGATGTATTAATTTTCATGAAGTATGCATTACTACTAATAAAAGTTAATAGTGTTACTAAAATTAAGTTTTGCACTTTGTTGGATGTAAATCAGTCAACTAGAATGCAAGATAGGAACATTTAATATTCACATAGGATAGCATCAGAATTGGGTGTTCTTTTAAATATAGGCCATATCGCTTGGCTGGGTTAAATTTTGGGGGCTTATTTTTTTTGCACTAATTTTGCTGCCAATCAGAATTGCCGAGACTGGCAACATCTGGCAAAAATTTCTCTTACAAAAAAAAAAAAAAAAAAAAAAAAAAACAGCCAAAAAAAAAAAAAAAAGACACCTACAATGTTTACTTACCTGCTTAGAATTACACAAATTATGCAAGAAAAATGCTAGATAATTTACTAGACAGATTTTGCCAAACTCTCCCCCAACCTAGAGAAAACTAAATACGTGAGTATGTCATCCCACTGTTTCAGTCTTGAATTGGCTTTTCTATCAAACGCTAGCTATTAAGAACATAACGCTTTGCATAAGTTTAATGCCAGAGACCCCGTTGTTTTGCCAAGCTGTATTTTAAAATTTGTATATGAATTCAGTATTGTTGTATGCTGTGGAGCAGTCAAGGTTCGGCTCGAGTATTCTGATATTTTAACAAATGGAACAATTTTATTTACAGTAAATAAATTGCAGTATTTGAGGAAATTTCTCTGATTCATGATTAGTTATCTATAGAATTACTGCTTGAAAATTCCTGTAAATTGTGCTTTGAACATTGTTCGAGAAGTTCCTAAAAACAGCTATGTTTGTGTTTCATCCCGATATCTCGAGTGGCTACTGAAACTTTCTACAAACCCCAGACTTTAAAGCATACTCTCCAATATGAAGCTGACAATTCAGCAGAGTTTCTGCAACAAAGTTAATGATATACCACTGTGTGGTTCCAAAAGTTGGCTGCATTATGTTTTTCAAATTTTGAAATTTTGCCAATTTTTTGATTATGAATAAACATCTTTTACTGTAGTGAACTATAATGGAACGACACAGGCATATCATGTTGTTAGTAGTGGGGTTACACGCCCTAATCTGAAACATTCTAGGTGAAAAACAGAAATTGCATTGTTACTCCTAGAAAAATAGTTTCCATTTTCCTCAAAATAGTTGCTTTTTAGCTGTTTTTACAAGTAAATAGTCACCTATTCTCGATTATAGTAGCAAATAGTGTCCTTTTAGTAGCCAGTGGGAACCATGTTTTAGATAAATTGATTATTAGTGATAATTTTAACAATGAAATTAAAGTAGGAAAAGACAGTGTCCAATAAAAAAAAAAATGTAACTTTTTTCCTGTTCACAAATTTGCACATGCAAAGATAAAATTAATGGACACTTAACCTACTCTTTTATCTGATTGCTTAAACCGAACATTCAACATTAACTCTTTAAGTAAATTATTTTTTACATGACACGTCCTGACAGTTTCTGTATAGAAATTATGCTCAATAAGTTTGGATAGCACAAACTATTAAACACAAACATTTCTTCACTGTGAATGTTCACGCTTTTTAAAAAACTTATTTCCTCTGTAGATACTGAAGATGAGGAACATAAAATTTTAAAATTTGGCTGGAGTAACCAACATTTTAAGTATTTAAAAGAGATATCTACTGAATGTACAACTGTCCGTAAAATGTAAAAAGGCTAAAATTAAATGTAAACTTATGTTGATCCAGGGTTAACACCAGGGAAAAAATTTGGGTGAGATTCTCCCCTTTAGCTTCAAAATTAAGTGGGATTTTTTAAAATCTGTGTGAGAATTTGAGAATTTTGTTTATTTTCAAAAATTTATTTATCACAATTTTCAAGCAAAATTACAAAGATACAGTGCATTTAAGATTATAAATATCAAAATTAACAGTATAGTATACAAATGAATTTGATAACAATACAATTTAATAATATCTTTTGATTCTTTACCCCATCAAAATCGAACAACTCAGTATGCGGGAAAATACCATGAGTGTCTTTTTAGTGGGATGTAGTGTGGTATTGCGGGAATCGCTCAATTTCGAGTTCTAGTGCTAACCCTTGTTGATCAACATCATTGGTGACCTAGTTGGTGCAGCAAAACTTGCTAAAATCAAAAAACTAATCTCGCAGCTATTTTACAAGGACTGCTATGACTTCTTACAATTTAAAACTTATTTTTACTGTTCCTGAAAATTAAAGAATTCTGTAGTGGTGGTTAAAAACTATGCAACTGGTAACATTGTCATCCCCATTTTGCTTCTTTGGAAAGACTGACATAAGATAATTTGAAAGAATATACATGACCCAATATAGAAATACATTAGAAATATGTGTGATAATAAGTTATATTCATTTAGCAGAAGACTTGCTCATACATCTATTAAAATTAGTATGTTAAATAGAATACATGAAATTAGTTCAACTGGCAATATATGTCTCTGAATTTGACATCGCTCTTTCACACTTTTCTGTAAATGAACAGGAAAATCAAACAGTTTGGGTACTGCATCTGGCTTTAAATATCGTTTTGATGAAGATTTGTATGCATCATCTGCAAAATGTTTTCCACAAAGAAATAAAGCTCTTGTAGGTTGCCAATTGTCCCTTCTGACAGTTTTGACACACAGCGTTAAGCGTTCTCGATTAGCTAAAGGAAACCTGTAATAAAATTCATTCATGAAATATATCAGGTTGTAACGAAAGTTTTCCGCCATATCTGTCTGAAAAACTAACTTCTAACTCCTTAGATAACTGTTTTTAAACTTTCGGTACCAGACCTGCACAGTGCCACATGATACAACAATAGTACTTAAAGCTGCACTGATAATTCGTTGATATTATGTAGCTGACTTTTTTTCAACACAACTGGAAGTAAATGATGGTTCTAATCCTCTAGAGTGATAGTTCCATTTGAGACACCTTATACTTAATGATAACTATATTTTTTTACAGATTTCACAACACAGTGTTATAAAGTAAACCTCTTTCTTTCAAATGCCAAAAATCGTTCGACAAAATATGAGCAATTACGCCAACGAGAACTGTGTGCTGACGATGTTTGCGGTGGCGGGAAACTTTCGTTTCAACCTAATATAACAAAATCATAATATCACTACTCAAGGCCATAGCCGGAGGGAGGAGCTCAACCCCTTTCCTCCCCGAAACCTTCCCCCTCAGGGGGAAGACCTACTCTAGGTCTTTACGGGTGTCGCAATCCCGGGGCCCCAGCGCTCTTTCGCTCTTCTTTGTTCTACCTTTGTGCCTTTGCAAACTGCTGGAGAAAATGATCAATGCACGCTTAGTTTACGTTTTAGAAACAGAGGGCCACATACACCCTTACCAAAGTGGTTTCCGCAGGGGCAGATCAACATCTGACAACATATTATATTTGGAAACCCAAATTCGTAATGCTTTCTTACGACGGAACCACTTAATATCTATTTTCTTTGACATAGAAAAGGCATACGACAAGACCTGGAGATATGGTATCCTCCGGGATCTCCATAATCTAGGCTTCCGTGGCAACCTTCCAATCTTTATCCAGAACTTCCTTTCACTTCGAAATTTCAGAGTACAAATAAATGGCATTCAATCTAATAGTTTCGTTCAAGAAGAGGGCGTCCCTCAGGGATCAGTCTTAAGTGTTACCCTCTTTTCAATAAAAATCAATAACATTCTCAATCAACTACCTCCATCTGTACACGGAAGCCTATACGTCGATGACCTTCAAATTTCTTGTCAAGGAAAGGACATGCGTTACATTGAGCGTCAGCTCCAAAACACCATCAATCGCATCCTAAAATGGTGTACCACAAACGGGTTTAACATTTCAGCAGAAAAGACTGTCAGCACGCACTTCTGTCGCTTACGTGGGATCCGTCCCGATCCTGAGCTCTATGTGGGTAGCTCAAAACTAGAAATACGTGACTCCACAAAATTTTTAGGGATATACTTCGATAAGAAACTGACATTCGCAAATCATATCTCATATATCCGCAACAAGTGTGAAAAGGACCTAAATATCCTAAAGGTATTAACCAACACTTCTTGGGGAGCGGAGCGTGACGCCCTGTTGCGGATCTACCGTGCAGTAATTCGTTCCAAAATCGATTACGCCTGTGGTATATATGGATCTGCTTGCAGGTCAACAATAAAAAAACTTGACACAGTGCATCACACCGCACTACGCATTTGTTCCGGAGCTTTTAGAACATCACCCATACAAAGTCTTTTTATCACTTGTCATGAGCCTTCTCTCACCCATATCCGTCACAAGCTGTCATTAAACAACTATTTTCGCATCCTTTCTAATCCATCCCACCCATTGAAGGACTCTATTTTGGACACTCGTCTGGACCGTCTGTACGGAAATCGCCCCTCATGTACTCCTCCCTTTCGACTAAGAATGCGTAGGAGTCTTGTTGGTACCCAACTGGAGAATGTCAAAGTCTCTCCTTGTTCCCTTCATGAAATTCCGCCATGGACTACACTGCAGACGTCGTACCTCCAACTATTCAATGGCTTCACAAAACAGGATACAGACCCAAAAATTTATCAACAGCTATTCCAAGATCACCAAAACACATATAAAAAATATGTGTTTTGAAGAAATATACACTGATGGTTCAAAATCTGATAATTATGTTAGCTTTGCCTTTGCCGAAAATTACCGTACCTGCAGCTATACTCTTCCTCCGTTCTGTTCCATATTTACCGCTGAATTACTGGCCATCCATGAAAGCCTTTTATACATTTCTAGAATGAAGACAAACAGATTTATCATCTACTCTGACTCCCTCAGTGTACTAGAAAATCTACAATCAGGCTCCACTACTCATAGCTATATTCCCAAAGTGCTACACATGCACGAACAGCTGACAAATCGTGGGTACGACATTCTCCTCTGCTGGGTACCCAGTCATACTGGGATACCGGGTAATGATAAGGCGGACACATTAGCCAGGCATGCTACAATCCCGTATACTGGCTATCTCGCATACAAGGATATAAAGTCTGGCATTTCTAGCATAATAAAAAGCAGTTGGATCAATAAATGGGCAGGTGAAACCGAAAACTAACTGCATTCTATCCGAACTGATCTCACTCATTGGCCATCCCTTTCATATCGAAAGCAGGATGTTATATTAACTCGTCTCCGCATTGGTCACACGAGACTCACCCACAGACACCTACTCCTGGGTGAACCTGCTCCAGAGTGTTCACATTGTCATTCTCACCTTACCATTCGCCACATTTTAACCTCTTGCACAGCTTTAAATAAATTTTTCCAAGCCTATTTTAAGTGTACTCATCCCAGCCTTGACGATATATTGGGTGAAACCCCACATTATAACCTCTTTACTTTCCTTCAACAAATTAATTTTCTACATCTGTTGTGAAGTGTGTGCTCCTGACATATATCTGGATGGGAGCCCCCATCCAGACGACTCTTTTTATCTACATTTCACTTTTCTACAATTCGCTTTTATCGTATCTAGCTTTTATGGATTTTACCTCTACTTGTTTTATACAACACCTTTTACCTGTAAAAGCCTTGTTTTTAATATTTTACACCTTTTATTTAATATTTTACACATTGTCTGGCGCAGCATGTCCTTTTTGGACCTTGTGCCATTAAACATCAACCAACCAACCAACCCCTTGTTGGGCTCCGTGGTGGGTGGTGCGGCCGGGTCCGAACACCTTTTTTTTCCAACATGGCTTCGAAATTTTCTTCTTCTCCCAATCCACCATCTGACATAAATGTTCTGCTTTCAATAAACAAAGAAAACATGGATTCGCAATTTATTAATACAAATGCTCGATTCTTCATCATTCACATTGTTGAAGGTAACTTCCATGAAATATCACCATTCCTTATACACAAATGTATCGCATCGAATGTAGGTGAAGTTAAAAAAGTCAAAAAATTAAGATCTGGAGACCTCCTTGTAGAAGTATCAAACAATAGACAAGCTTCAAAAATAATGAAAATAAAGAACTTTGGAATAAAATCTGTCACAGTGTCACCCCATACATCCTTAAACACATCCAAAGGAGTCATATCAGAACCCGAACTTTTATACTGCTCTGAAGCTGAAATACTAGAAAATCTGAGAGATGAAGGCGTATGCGCTGTCCGTCGAATCTCTATTCATCGCAATAGCCAATGTATTAATACCAAACACATAGTCTTAACTTTCCAGTCTCCCACAATTCCGTCCCATATCAAAGCCGGCTATCTATTATGTCCTGTTAGACCATACGTATCAAATCCAATCCGTTGCTTCCAGTGTCAAAGGTTCGGCCATACTAAAACCTCCTGTCGTGGCCAAACCTGTATGTCCCCGTTGCGGTACATCTGGCCATGTCAGCGACACCTGCAGTGCACCAGCAAAATATGTTAATTGCAAAGAGAACCACCCCTCATATTCAAAATCATGCCCAAAGTGGGTCCTTGAAAAAGAAATCCAGTCAATACGTGCCACGCAAAGACTTTCGTACCCTGAAGCACGTAAAATAATAGAAGCTCGCACACCAAAACCAGGCCTATCCTACTCTGCTGCAGTAAAATCTACAAATCAATAGCCACTCAAACCGATCCACAATCAAGTACTTCCTTTACCAACACCTCAATCAGTAAACAAACAGCACCCAAACAAACTAAACCTTGCTCTATATCCCAGAAAAATCCTCCAAAGAAAAAGATACCAAGCAATAGCTCCACTCAAGTTAGACCACTGCTCAGCAAAACAGCCTCCTACAAACTAAAATACAATAAATCTAGCATGAACAAAGTACCTCCACAACCACAAATTGATGACTCCATTTTAAACCTAGCCCCCTCAGAATCCGACATAAGTGATGAAGAATCAATGGATCAAGAAGAAACTAAACCTCCAGATATCTCTGCAGGGATTACAACTAAGAAGACGCACAATGCCCCTAACATAACCTAGTTATGGCATTGTTGCTGTCATGGAACTGCCACAGTTTTCAGAACAAAAACGATGACCTCAAAACACTTCTCTACAACCACAATCCCGTCTGTCTTGCTCTTCAGGAAACATACCTCAAATCTAATAAGCAAGCTCAAATTCACAATTATACCATCCTTAGAAAGGACTATGAGCTAGGGGAAAGGGCCTCCGGCGGAGTCGCCCTCCTAATAAATAATCAACATCCTTATCATATACTCAATCTCAACACAACTTTGCAGGCTGTAGCCATTAGAATCCATCTCAGGCATCTCACTACAATCTGCAATATTTACCTACCACCTAATGAAACAATTAGACAAACCCTGCTCAATAGCCTGGTCCAGCAACTTCCTTCTCCTTTCATACTCCTCGGGGACATGAATGCCCATAGTCCTTTGTGGGGCAGTAAAGATACTAACAATAGAGGGCAACAGATTGAACAACTAATCACAGATTTTTCCTTATGTCTTATGAATAATGGCGACAACACTTACTTTCATGTTCCAACTAAATCCTTCCATGCCATAGATATTGCACCCTGGTCTCCCGCCATCATGCCCTTGTACAATTTCTCTGTTTCTAGTGACCTTCACAATAGTGATCATTTTCCAATAATTCTCTCACCTTTATATCAGAACCGTAGCCATAACCTTACCATCTCCTATTATACACAAGAAAAAGCAGATTGGGACACCTTCACTGAACTGTCCGTGATACCATCTGAAGATGTTGAAGGTACAATTGACGAGGTAGTCAAAAAAATAACTTATACAATAATTAAAGCAGCGGATGCGACAATTCCAAAACGGAGCAACATGCTGCGCAAAAACAAAAAACCGTGGTGGAATGTTCCATTGCCAAAAAACAGCAACAGAAAGCGTGGGGTATCTTTCGTCGGTACCCTACTACTGAAAACCTCCTCTTTTATAAAAAAGCGAGAGCCTACGCAAGAAAAATAAGGCAACACGCACAAAAAGAATCATGGACTAAATATGTCTCAACCATCACCACTTCCACTTCTAGTAGGGAGCTATGGGGAAAAATTAAAAGAACCATGGGGATCTATAATAACCATTCTATATCCTGCCTCTCAGTCAAAAACCACACCATATCTGACACAAAAGAGATCGCTGACACTATTGCTCAATCTCTGGCTTTCACATCCAGCAGCACGTCCTATTCGAACACCTTCCTTCCATATAAACAACAGTCTGAACGACATAAATTAAACTTTAATACCTCCTCCCGCTTACCTTACAATAATATGTTTACTATCAAAGAACTCCTGAAATACTTAAAGCAGTCCTTAAATACATCCCCTGGTCCAGATGGCATCACCTATGAAATGTTAAAGCACCTATCCTACCACTCTTTATTTAATCTTCTGCATATATACAATAGAATCTGGAATGAGCATGCATTTCCTTCTTCTTGGAGGAATGCTATGGTCATCCCCTTTCCTAAACATGGAAAAGATACATCTGATCCCAATAATTACCGCCCCATAGCCCTTACAAGTTGCCTGTGCAAACTGATGGAACCCCTCAGGTGGAAGACCTTCTTTAGGTTTTTACGGGTGTCGCAATCCCGGGGCCCCAGCGATCTTTCACTTCTCTTTCCTCTACTCTCCCTTCTTCTTAGCTTTTACCGGTTTTATGCTCCTTTTTACTTGTAAGCCTTTATCTATTTTATCTATTTCTATACATAGTCTGGCGCAGTATGTCCTGTTTGGACCTTGTGCCAATAAAAATCAACCAACCAACCAACCCTGAAACCTTCTTATTCTGAAACTACGCCTGTCACAGGTCATGACCGTCTCGCAAAGCATACTTTATCTGCCACAATACTTCTCAACCGGTTTAAGTCCTTCTGAACATTATTTAGCCATCTTATGTGTGGCCCTCTCTAACACTTTCCGTTGCTTTTAGAGAAGGTTAATAAAACTTAGTCTTCAAAACTTTTCAGACATATAAAATTAAAAGTAGTATATTGAAAAACCTACCACTGGTGGCATATCTAGGATGTGGCAGACAAAGCACATGCCCTATGGGTATCACTTGAGAGGGGTGAAACATTTTCATTGTGAGATTAGCAAAATGAAAGAAGTATTTAACCTGTCCACTCCCATCATTGCTATGACATTACAGCAGCACAATTTTCTTTTCCCCCGTTAGAATTTTAAGCAAATATGCAGTATTCAGTGCATTCCTACTTTAAAGTGTTAAAATGTTTTCAAATTTATCGTATTTTTGTTAAGTTTTACTGAAATTACTGGTACTGGGTACTTTATATATATAGTGTATGTATATGTAAAGTAAAAAATTTTGCATTACATCAAATCTTTTGTTACCTAAAAAATAATTTATTTTCAACACCTTTTTTATTCAGTACTTAATTACTAAAGGTTGAAAATCTGAATGAATATCATCCAACTTAATTAAGCAACATTTTAATACATTATACAGTGAGCTAGCAAAAGTAACTGTTGAAATTTTAAAAAAAATTCATTCAAAATCATGCTAAGATTTAATATAAACTTTTATATTAAACTGGTATAAACAAATTCAGTAATTTTTTGTAATTAATGCTTGTCAATCCAGTATATCATAACAGTAAATAATTTTTAAAAAGTTATTTGCCAGAATTTTTTAAAATGAAGATTGCATAGTTTGATTAATAATGAGCAGAGTGCAATTTAAAAATCACTTACAATGAAGGTTTTGGAATTTAATTCTGAAGAGTGAACATGACTATTTCTTAATGTTTATTTCTTGAAAAATGGATAATACTTATTATATTTTATTAAGCTATTTTGATCATGTGTAATTGAAACAATATAATAAATCATTTTCAATTAGTAAATTATGTTTGAGTATAACAGATGAATAATCTGGAAATTAACAAGTTAAGTGTGTCTTTAAACTACAATTAATGTCAATATTTTAAAAAATAATTCTTTTCAAATATTTCTGGGGGAAAGAGTGTACGCATCTAAGAAAATTAATATCCTGCTGATACTCAAAAGAAATAAATAAATGTTTTTATGGACATTTTGAGTCAATTATTAGGGCTAACATTCATATTGTTGACAAGTATAGAAGATATATAATAGAATAGGTAGGAGAACAGGTGTTATATATCTATCACATTATATATTCACAGGACTGGATATAGATGATAATTTAAGTTAAACCAATTTTTTCAAGAGGTGTTTGAAACAACACGTAACCTGTCAATAACGGAGACCTGCATTATCATGTGTGTTACTCAGTGGCGGCTCGTGATGAAAAAAATAGGTGAAGAGTTTGATACCAAAACATTCTAAAAAACACCTGATGCAGCTATTAAGCATGATAATTAGGCGGTGGCACCGCCTTTCTGCGGAAAGAATTTTTTTTTTCTTTCAGTGATGCATTAATTTCTAATGCCTTCATTGGTCGTCGACGAGAAAGAATATCTCTTTTATCGACATCATTCCAATGACTAAACGGTGTTTGTAATACATTACAGACTATATCATTTACAGAAAATATAATGAAGGTGAATAAACAGAAAAGAAACTATTATTTTCATTAAAATTAACACAAGAAGATATTCTAAAATTTTCAAAAGACAGAAGTAAAACTCTTATGTGTCAAAATCTCGAACAGATCACGTGGTTTCATTTTCCTACACAAATTTGTTCTTGGAGATCCACTAGGCTGGATTCTCTCTCACTTGAAGAGACGGACCGTTTTCTGAGGGATCTCTTCACCTGATAAAAAGTACAGCTATAAAACTGAATGAAGCGTATGAGGTTACCATGGCAACCCCCCCCCCCAATAAGTGTAGTAGAAGAGAGAATTTTTGATTAGCACTTCATAACTCACCCCGTCAAATTCCGCATACCACGTGACTCTAATAATCGACCCAATCGTGACACAAGTCTTTGAAACTTTCTTTGGCCTAGGCAAGGGAAGGGGAAGGTGGTTTGGCTTCATTGCTAGTAGGAACATGTTTTAGCGCATAGTCTTACGGCAATTAGGCTTCCATCAGAATTTTAAGTGTATTTTTATAGAATAAATTTGAAAAAGGATTGTTGCTCGCTTACGTTT